>BOPP01000041.1:136404-162042 GCA_017312745.1 Gryllus bimaculatus | reverse complement strand
GTGGCGGAGGGCGGGCGCCAGGTGGGCGAGCGCGAGGGCGCCACGCTGCCGCTGCCGTCGGCGCCGTCGCCCGACCCCGTCCACAGGAAGTCCTCCAGGCGGTAGGAGCGGCGCGGCGGCGGCTCCCCTGCCTCACGGCCTGCGTCACAACCCGACCACGCTCCTTACCACAACACTCGTTAGAACCGTGCACGCGCATGCTCCTACTGTTATGGAATCTCTGTTATGGAATTGAAGTTAAAAAAAAAATAAATAAATAAATAAAAAAAACATAGTCCAAAAACACAATTTTTCAGGAGAGCAATAGATCGTCCCATGGTGAAATTGGTGGACATTTGAAGCATGAAACTTCTGGTGCACTTTTTCAATCTATTGATAATACTGATGAACGCCTGAGTGTAGTTCATGCTCTAACTGTATTGTGGAAATTATTGTATAAAGTGGGGTGTGTACGGACTATGGTGGTTTTCTCACAAAAATTGAGGAATTTGAATATCAGAATAATTTATATAGGGCAGTAATATTACAATTGAAGGAATAATACAAGAAGTTAATGCACTTAATCAATTTGGAATATAACTGACCAACTTATTCTTCGTCACTGCTGTTTTTATCACTTCCCCTTTCACATTAATATCTGCCACTGATGACAAATTTACATACAAATCTCGGTAAGCAGGAGACTGTAAATATTTAGACAACTTCTGAATATATTTTTCTGATTAAAATGTGCTTTTCATTTCACTTTCTTTGCTCTTACTACATCCTCTTTCCTATCTTCCTTTGATTTACGTCTCTTCTACATTCTACATCTGATGATCTGATCTCTCTTGTTTGCTCAGATTCACAACACAAAGGACGTATACGCCACAAGAACAGGTTATACACTATCATCAAGCTTTCAGGCCAAAAAATTCATTATGAAGAAATGAAGAATAATCACATTTACAAGACAAACATTATCACCCGTTGCAGATTAAGATAAGCTATACTTAAGAAATAATTACGGAGAAAACTTTAACAATGGTTCTTTTGCCAAAAAATCCTGTAGACTACCAACACAGTCAACAAATAGCGGCTGTGAAGGTCTAGAAACAGTTCTAGTATCTCAAAATCTCATTTTTTGGACTAAGGTCCAAAACAAAAACAAAATCCTCCAGTTATTAACCACGTACCGCTACAAGAGTGACTGCCCTGTGTACCAGTGATTCTGTTCAATAAGGTAATGTACTATTAGCAATGTCGTAAATAATGTAATTATATTCCATGGTCTTGTAAGACTTACATTTATTATTAACTTCGAATGTATTCAAGTTATGGTATGTTAATTAAATTACTATAAGATAATGGAATTACTCCCTATAATTGTAAGTTATTTGCCACTGAATCATAATCTGCTAGTTTATTAATGTAATGAATGGTTAATGTAATTTTTAATTTTAATGAGACTTTTGTCTGGTTTAAAATAATGTAAATTATTTTTATTTTTATTTTTCATGGTCTTATTTATTGCACTTAGTCATAGTTTGTTGTTCATGTCTGGCAGATATAAATACGTCTTTATAGCCTGCATGTCATATGATGTATAAAGTTACTAAAACCCCAACATGGCGGACGGTAGACTCCATTTTGTTGATTTATTATTCATTACTCAATTTGGGTGAAAAGGGGGGGGTGATTTCTTAAAAACTTACTTGTGCGTGCTCAAGATAGATTCAGTGATCAACCATATTACTGTGTATTATTATAACTGTTCAACAGGAAGGAGCTATAATAAAAAAAATCTGAAGCCGGCTATTTTCTGAAGCTGCGGTCCACCGCCAGAAATATTGGGTAATCATGAAGCATTGTCCGTCGGGTGGTAACTGAGGAAGGTTGCCGAGTGATTCAATTTCGTACAATCTCAAATGTAACATTAATCTCTTTAACGAAAAAGTGCCGCAATTATTTTCAAATTAAGTTCTAATGTACAGTGAAACCTAACCAAATGGCAACCTCGATCATGCGGTGACCTTCTTTAACGGCACTTTTCCTTGGAACCGATTAATTTTTCCCTACTAAAAGTGTATAAATAAATATTTCCTTATTAAAGCGACCTCCTAGATCTACGGTCAGCGTCCACACACATTTCGTAGACTGACCTGCAAAATCGCAGTGAAAGAGAAAGAAACCTATAAGGCGGGACAACCTCTAAGCCCCGGCACGCAAGAGCAAAGTGTAAGTGTGTAAGTTAGGGGTGAGGATGGGATAAGGAAGAGCAAGGAAGGATTACGAGCGGACCGTGGCCCGTATGTTAGGATACTGCAATTACGTTCAGCTGGTATTAATGGTAGAAATAACGGAAAACTACCGATCAGAGAAACCGGCCACTAGAATGCTCTTTCAGACTCCCTAGCTGTCTACCAAGTGTCAAAAATCCTACAACTATCGGGACTCGAACTGTAGGACCTCCCAGTCAGAGACACTGCAGTGACATCTCTTGATGCCTTGAACCACCTCAGCCGGTTGCTTCTTCTTCTTCTTCTTCTTCTTCTTCTTCTTCTTCTTCTTCTTCTTTTCTCTTTTTTGCCTCTCGTTTTTCTTCCTCTTTTAACCTTTCTCTTCGTCAACCACCTTTTTCATTAGTTCTTTCTGTTTTTCTTTCTTTCTTCCCTCTGATTATTCTTCCTCACCTTCCTTATTCCTGCTCCTCCTTCATCTTCCTCATCTCCCTTCTTATTCTTCTTCATCCTCGTCTTCTTTTCGCCTTCGTCCTCTTCATCTTCTTCGCCTTCTTCATCTTCTTCGCCTTCTTCATCTTCTTCGCCTTCTTCATCTTCTTCGCCTTCTTTATCTTCTTCGCCTTCTTTATCTTCTTCGCCTTCCTTATCTTCTTCGCCTTCGTCATTTTCTTCATCTTGTTCCTCTTCTTTCTCTTTTTTCATCTTCCTCTTCTTTTCTCCTTCTCAGTGCACCAGCGAAGCGTAACACTATCAGGGGTCGCTGCAATCCGAAATCGTATAACGCATAAACGTCAAGCGGGTTGCCTATTAAAACAATTGACGAAGCCGCAGCGAGGCTTGACTATTATTATTAATCGATTGTTATAATAATAATAATAATAATAATAATAATAATAATAATAATAATAATAATAATAATAATATATTGATACAAGTAATCCATTAAGTGCAGTTCTGGGTGTGGGGAATCATTCAATTTTACTCACAAATTGCACACCGTTGCCTGTCAGGTCCAGAGATTATAGAAGGATTGATAAATAGATGAAATAAACGAGGGACTCGAACTGTGGCCCCCGCTACACGAATAGAATCATTCATCCCTTACACGGATTAGGAACCCATAGCCTTAGTGTTCTGCCTCATGAGGCCGACTCACTCGATAGTAGTATTTGTAAACATGTTACTGTTGTGTAACGTAATGATAGTATCACAAAACTAATAATATTGCAAGAACGGATCCTTTTATGCACACGTGGCAAATAATTGTATTTGCGCTATTGATTTTGTGTTTTAATTACTTTAGCATCCTTCGTATCAATAGGAACAATGCAAAAAAATGGTACTTTAAAGCAATAAAATGTGTGTGGCATCGGTATACATAGACACATTACCATTATCGCACACAGTATATAATGTACAATTTTCTCAAAATTTACTAATTTTAACAAAAAATGTAGAACAGAATATTTACAGCACGTATCAATTAATACAATGGGTTTGTTCACTCTCATGTTATATTTATACCCATAGTGTTTTATAAAAAAAATGCTCATTTATCAAATTTCCTAAATTTTTCGGTTCCCTAATAGTGTAAAAGAATATGTCTTTAAATTTCCTATCTTCATTGAAAAATTTGGAGACGTTTTTGCTGTTGGGAAAATGTCGTTTGGGGGTTTCAAAAAATGCGCTAATTTAGGCACATTTGGACAGAAAACTTTTGAGTAGACGAGAAACTTCATGAGGAATCCTTTCAAGGGCTTTACTTACGTATGAACTTGTGTATAAAATGCCCGTATTTTAAATATCAACGACCTGAGAGGTATTTAAAAAAAATACATTTGTGTAATTGTTGAAAATTCAAAAGAATCATTCAAAATGGCGTTATATCATATTAGTTAGTGCACTTAGCCTATCCTTATAAAATGATCCAAGGAAAAAAAAATTAAGTAGCCTATATTATACTCTAATTTACGCGAAAACTTCTCGTATTTTTAAAAAATGTGCATTACATTAATTAAAAAACTAATTATGGAGACGAAATTTTATTTGAAGAATCTAGTGATGCTACGAAAGCACACAATTTCTCGCATACGTTCTAACTTTAACAATTTTCAGAAATTCAGACAGTTCAACGAAAATAAGAGCAGCGTCTTCCCTTTAAGCGTCAGAAGAAAACAATTAAAGCAAACATTTGGAAAACCATGAACATTGGGAAAACCATGAACTGGCTTTCCTTCAAGAAAATATTACGCGAAACTACTCCCTTTTCCAAAAAATGGTTAAAGGCTTTATTTACAGAGCTATTACTTTCTGCTCTAACTTTGCAAATAGAGAAATTATTGTTTTCGTGCTCCGGAAAAGAGCGAATTTTCGATAGAAAACTTTTTGCCGAGCCTTAGTAACAAAGAAGTGCATAAATCTTGTTCCTATGTATAGTAAATTACTTCCTCTAACATGGTGTGTGGTCAGAACTCGTGTGTCAGTCCTTGTGGGTCCGTGATACCGAAAAAGTATTTGGTGAGAAAATGACTGTCCGTCAGACTGTGGCCAATTCTCCAACACCGTTAGGAAGATTTTCTCCAAAACTGATATTCCCCGATCGATTTAAAGAAACTCAAGGTCCTGCAAATTTGAAACGGATATTTTGACTTTTGGAGGTGTTTTACATGAAGCCTCAAGAACATTTTTAATACATTCTCAAGAATGTCAACAAATTTATAATTAAACTTTGTCTTCGGATAGCGTAAAAGACACTGTGCATACTTCATTTTCGTTAAAATCCCCGAGTTTTCGAAAATTGCAAAAGTGCAATATTTAGCGTTAGTGATTTTTTCTTAATGAAATATGTTCTTTAAAGACATCTTGACAATTTTTGGAAAATATGAATAGTTTTCGTGTAATTTTCGGTGAATCGTAGGTCATTATTATTTTTTTTTTAAAAAAAGCTTCAATTTTTTCTTAAAACTTTCTCTCCGTATGTCTGAAAGAACAATATTGTTGCAATATTTTCATTGCATAAGAGCAATATTGAAGATAAAGTATTTTTGTCTGAAAAGAAAACAGTTCTAAAACATAGTTATTTAAAGAGCAAAGGTCAAATACATCTTTTGATAAATTAGTAGTTTTCCGTTAAGTTCTAATTTAAGTTAATGCAAATTTTATAAAAAAAACATTTTCTAAAAATTGTTCAAAATTTTTCCTTTGTATTTTTTCTCCGTTAGAACAAGGGACGCTTAAAGAATAGCACATGTCTCATTTTTGTTAAGCTCTCTGAATTTACGAAAATTGCACTTTTAGAAATAATGAATTAATGTATTTCCTATTATATCACCACTAGTTTTCGGAAAGAGACGACCGATATTATCATTATCTGTACAGAAAAAAAGAGTTATTTTTACACATAAACATCAGCTGGTTTGACCACCACGCCATTAGTTGCCACTACCACGAAATTCATTTTTCTAAACCCAGTTTTCCTTCTTAACACAATTCAAACACATCAGGTGTGGCCACTATATGACGCTAGCTGTCATCGTGATCACTTGGTTTCTGTCCTTAGCGAACCAAAACCTTTGTACAATCTAAAAGCCAAAACGCAATCATATCTCGTACATTCTACCCTCATATTTCATTGCTGCAGAGTCCTTACATGATTCACTACAACTGGTGCGAAGTTCAAATTCTTAAGCTTCAGCGCTTCTTTCGGAGTATGAAGAAACTCTTTTTAATCCTGATTACGTGCAGAAAATTAAATGACCTAATGAAACGCTTTTACTATTAAAAAATGACACTTGTCCCATTTCCCGCGAACTGTGTTTGCGAAAACAGCAAAAAGTTAACATTTCAATCTTACAAAATTGAAGCAAGAGGTTTTTGCTTTAAACAATTTTTTTTTCTAAAAAAGCTCATTAAAAAAAGCATATACCATGTTCTGAAAAGCTAGTAGTTTTCGCATAATTTCTCATCGAAATTAATCCAATTTATAAATTTATTTTCAAAACCGCTTCAATTGTTAAATATTTTTTTTCATGGATAAGAAATGGACGCTTAACTGGCATAGGTCTCATTTTCGTTCAACTCTGAATTTTCGAAAATTGGACGGATGGGAGAGATTGGATTTTTAAACATCGGTCCAAGGTAGTACGTCAGAGTGACTATGTAGCGGTAGAGCGCACGGCCAGTTAACTGGATGGACCAGTATTCGAGCCACGACGCGGAAATAAAAATTGCTGATTGGAAACACTTATGTAGATTCATGTTCGAAAATAATATTCCGTTGCTGTTACAAAAAATGTGAGAAAATATGTGCAGTTGTAGATGACTATTACTGACGAAGCAAAAGAAGAAGGGTGCCTCTGTATAAGCTGGTAAAAAGGTCTCTAAAACCAAATGACATGTGAGTGTGCTATGAGTCTAACATAAAAAATAATATTTTTGAAAGGTTTCTTAGCACCCCTTCCATCACCACCATCTAGCTACAGCCAAAAAGTGTTGTTTTAATTGTAACTGTTTCGATAACGTATTTTGTCTAATTGAAAAAATACAAAAAATAGGAAACTTATTTATTCTAAAAAGAAAAACGCTTTTTAATATTTTCAGGCGATAAATACAAACGAAAAAAAGTGTTTGAAAAAATAACAAAAAATATTTTTACTGCATCTTAGGACACTGAAACAGGCACGAAAATAATTACAAAACTTCCTCTCAAAGCACACATTTTATTATGTTTTTTTCTCGATTTTTTCGATTGGATGTAGTAAAAAAATTAAAACAGTTTTACCATTTGTTCGCCATCCAAAACCACTTATGACTTTAAATGCACTTTGAAAATCACTAAAATAGTTCTGTATATTTCTTTTAGTGTTTATTATACATGTGTATACATTGTTGTAACATCCAGTAATTTTTTCACATTGGAATTTAGTTACAAACAGGCGTACAATTTGGAGCCTCTTTTGAGAAATTTTTGAAAATGTTTTTGAAGATTCATTTGAAGTACCCTCAAAAATCAAAATATCGTTTTGAAACTCCCAAAGTCACGAATTCATTAAGATATTCGGAGGAATATCAATTTTGAAGAAAATCGGCTGAACAGTTTACGTGCTAGCGTTAACCACACGCGGACAGACAGAGGGATGTTTTGCTGTCAAACGATTTTTCAGAATCAAGAACCAACAAAACATGCATTCTGACTGCCACACGAGTAAGAGGATTTTTTTCTAAATGTAGACACAGGGTTTATCCACTTCTTCGTTATTAGAACCCGGCTGTTTTTTTCTGGTGAAATGTCGGCCTTTTCTGGCGTACGATTCGAAGAATTCGTAAGGCGAGAAAGTAAAAGTAAGAGGAAAGTAAAAATTGGCTCCAAATTTTTCCTTAAAGGACGAGGTTTTACTATTCTATGATATTCACTAAGTAATAATTCGATTCTACCAATAGGAAACCGAAAAATTGAGAAAATTTCAAAATAATGTACTTTGGGCGAAAATAGATGACACCAGGCAGGAGGATGGAGCAAGACCGAAAATGCTAGCACAGACCAAAGAAATTAGATAACTATTACAAGAAAATCTTCTTCTGTAGCACCACTAGTTACATTAAGAATGAGTTTTCTTTTACGTTCTTTGTATGCATGGCGAGCACATCACAGTAATTGTAACTAGTGGTGCTACAGAATGGCACAGACTTTCCCGTATTTCTTTTCTCCTTTGGTCTCAGCTATCTATTTGGACTTGCCACATGCTCTTGCTAGCTGCCTTCTACCACACCTCAAGTTTTTTTGTTGAACATTTCTTAATTTTTTGGTTTCCTAATAGTAGAATGGAAATATCATTTTAAGAATATTAAGGAACAGTAAAACCTCGTACTAAATGGCAAATTTTCTTTGAAAAACGTTAAGCCCGTTTTAAGAAAATGGCGTTTAAGCGCTACTGTAAATTCGAAGTTTGAAGCTCTTTTTCTCAAAATTTTTTTTTGAAAAACTTCACTATAAGTCTTTTGAAGCACTTTAACTCACAAATACAATAGTGTTTACAAATTGCTGGAAATATGTATATTAATGGCGTGAGAAATCTTTAAAAAAGACAAGAAAACATTTGTGTAATGTTTGAAAAAACAAAAAAATGCCCCGGAATGAACTTTTAATACAAATATTAAAGAGTGCAATTAGCACAATCCATTTGAAAAATTTGGAGCGTTTTTTGAAAAAAATGGTGTTTGAGCGTTTCTGGAAATGTGAACAAATCGCCGCTATTATAAATATTAACATGAGAGACAAGAAAAAATTATATTCGTCGTCATTGCCAACAATATTATTTATTAAAAAAGCAGCTTTCGTTGGCTTAGCCATCATCATCAGTTTTCTGCTGTATGGAAGCCACAAAAACGACTACCTGGCTTCCATACTGCAGAAAAGTGATTATGGCTAAGTCATCGATAGATGCTTTTTTAATAAATAATACTGTTGGCTATGACGACGCATATAATTATTTCATTGGAAATGCCAACGATAACTCACCACAATACCTATATGAGAGACAAGTCAAATAAAATACATTTTTGTAATTTTTGAAAAAAACAAAGAATAGACGTGTAAGTCATCTTATAGAGTACTTAGAGTATGTCGCTACCAAAAGTTTAAAGAAAAAATTGAAGCCGTTTTTGAGAAAAATATTGTTGCTAATATTTAAAAAAACAAATATTGCACGCTATGTTGCGCGAAAACTACGGACATTTTCAAAAATATTTACATGACCTGAATAAAAAACTAACTATTGACAACAAATTTTACTTGAAGGAAAAATCGCTATCTTTAATTTTGTAGTTGTAGGAAGACACCGAAAAAATTCATACTTTTGAAATTTTGGAAAATTCTGAATTAACCGTGAAAATCGGAGTTTCTCGAAAACTCGACCGTTTTCTGTGAAATCTAGGTCAAAATTGCACATTTTCAGAAATGCTCAAACGCCATTTTCTCAAAAATAGCACCAAATTTTTTCTTCAAACTTTTCGAAAAGATAGTACTAAGTACACTCTTTATTGTGACGTACATTTCATTTCGAGATATTTTTTTATTTTTTCAAAAATACACAAATATATTTTTTTTAAAGATCTCTTACGCCGTTAATATGCACATTATCAGCAATTTGTAAACACTATTGTTTATATTAGTAAATGTTCTTCATATGAAGTTTTTCAATGAAAAAGAGCTTCAAATTTCGAATTTACAGTAGCGCATAAGTGCCATTTTCTTAAAAAGAGCTTCAAATTGTTTAAAGAAAATTGCCATTTAGCTCCAAGTTTTACTGTTATTTAATATTCTTCAAGCTATATTTCCGTTATACTTTAAGAAGCCAAAAATTAAGAATATTTAAAAAAAAAAAAGAACTTTGGGAGGCGATAGATGGCAGCAGGCATGAGTATGTGGCAAGTCCGAATAGCTAGCCGAGACGAAAGGAAACAGAAAGCTAATACGGGAGTGTCTGTGCTATTCTGTAGAGTCACTAGTTTAAAAATAAACTTATGAATCTTTCCCATCCTCTCGCGTTGTATTATATCCCTGACACGCGTATTGCGAGTTATATGTTCGGGAATGGTAGTAATAATTCTCAAGAAATCAATTTTCTGTAAAAAACAAGTTCTTTAGGATGACTAACTATTAATTTCTCTTACATGGAGTTCTGATCTTTCCTCTGTCGACATTCAATAATAGTGATTCCAAGTCAAGTTTCACAAAGTACGATGGAAGATCCTCTGTTCGCCAACGTGCGACACGTTTACACTTCAAGCTCACACCGCCGCAACCAACTAGTGGCAGCGGGACTATTAGCCACTGCTTCCTGACAGCCCGCCACGTGACAGTGTTTGCACGGCACAACCAAAACAAAGTAATGAAACGCCCCCAACGACCGACAAACGACGAGGCAAATGCCAACGAGTTCTGAAGGCTGCACACTTTCGGTTTTTGGCGAGGAGTGTGCTACCGCTCGCCGAATCCCGAGTAGTGTGGATGGGTAGCTTCTTATTTGTCGAGCGACAAACATTCGATGCTCGCCCCGGTGTCGATATTTTGCGCACCTCAACGGAAGCGAACAGTCGCCGAGCACATCAGCTGCTCGTGATTGGGCGAGCAGTCGCTCGCTGCGCGCCGAATAGCGGATGTGTGAAGCCGCTATGAGGCAAAGCATGGGTCGCGCCCTTTGAGTGTTGAGGCCACGTGTTTGAAAGCGGCGACTCCACCGCTTCGCGTGTTTGACGCGCGAGTTCGGTTGCTGCGAGGCGCTGATGGCGATTTGCACGGTGGGATTGTGAATCCCGCGGGCCGAGTGAGGCCGGCGCGGGCGGAGGCGGGGGCGCCGGCCAGCGCCACGGGGCGCCCCGGTCGATACGGCGGGGGCGGTCGGCGACCCCCCCTGCGTAGCGTGCGCCACGCGCTCGCGCCGCCGCCCCGTGCCAGGCGCTGCGTTCCGCTGCGCGCGGCCGCCGCCCCGCCATGGCCCGCCCGGCCCCGCCCCGCCCGCGCGCGCCCCGCCGGAGAGCGTGTGCGCGCGTCGCTGCGTCCACGCACAATGTGCGCGGCGAGGCCGCTGACCGCGCGGTCGCCTCGCCACGTGCGCTCGCCACTCACCCTCGGCCCCGCGCTCCGCTCCCGCGCGCCGCCGCGGCCGCAGCCGCCACCGCCGCCGCCGCCAGCGTCCACACGAGCACGGCGAGCGCGACGCGCGTCATGCTGCGCCATGATCCGGACTGCCCCGCGCCGCCCGCCCGGCAGCCGCGCCGCCGCGCCGCCGCGCTGCCTGCCGGGGCGCACCTGAACGCGCCATCGACCTCGAGGGGAGGGGCGCCGACGCGCGACCTACTCCGCGCGCTGCGGCCGCCCACAGTCCGGCGGGGACGGCGACTACAGGAACACGCGCGGCGCTCGAAATCGGGTGTAGGGAGACTCCTGTAAGAAGGGGCCGCTTTGACAGCTACTGCTTGGCCACTGCTGCCTGGCAAAGTTATGTTCATACTCTCACTTCGTCAGTGCGTTCATTTACAGTTAGATCGTTTGCAAATGGCTTCATCACTATCTCTTGCCATCGCTGTGCTTGAAGGTCATTCCTTTCCCCACCTGTCGATGTGGTCCCTCCTTAGAGTAACTCCTCTTTACGCGTTTTGTGCGCGGACGTTGGAATGCGGGGTTGTTTACTGCCCGCTTTTACAATTTTGGTTTTAAACCTTACCACTAAGGGACGCATTTTTATTACCTGAAACATCACCGAAAATGATCAATAAAATGCTCTTTAAATGTTTATAAAATCACTAAGAGCAAAGACAAATATCGTAAAAATTTTAACAACACCTATACAGATGAACAAGTCAAACTGTTGGATAAATTACTGATGTAATCAAAGCTTCTTCCTTTCGTGCGTCACAGGAAACTTACATTACATACAACGCCTGACATTACAATTTCTGAATGAAGAATCGAACAGACTCCTTAGGAATTCTGTGGAAATCATTTGTTGCATCTCTTAAATATTATTTGAAGCCAGTTCCATTAAAATTATATTAAATCGATGAAAACAACGAAAATACTTTAAGAACGACGGGGGAAAAAAAGATTTATTAGTCAAAATCGATCGAAACAATTTAAAAAACAGTCAAATAAAATTACTCATTTTCTTTTCTCATGATATAAAATCATTGTCTCAACTAAAAATCATTCTTCTAAAGAGAAAAGAAAAAATATTTTATTGAAATCCGCCTCCTACGTAAGTATGCGTCGTGGCAAAGTAGTGGTTTAGAAACGCGTTTGATAATCTGAGAGATTCGGTATTATTATCCGGTCATGTCCTATTCTGGGCGCTCCTAAGGCCCATTAACTTTAATTTCCAAATGAGTACCGATTTTTACTTTTTCGTGTACGAACGTATATAAGGAGTAATACACGTAGTAAAGGGAAAGTTGTGTAATGTTGAGGAAAATAGGTTTCGAAATTGCAACGGACGTTTTGGGGTCCCCTGATACCGAAAAAGTGTTGGTTTTTTAATTTTTTTTAATGTCTGTTTGTCTGCCCGTCCGTCCGTCCGGCTGTCCAGCTGGTCCGTCTAAACCATGCGTAGTATTTTTTTCAAATTGAAGAAATCCCTGTCCATTTGGCCAGAGTCGAAGCTCGGGAATTTGAAAATAATTCATTGGTTTTGGGGGTATTTTACATGAATCCCTTGGGACATTTTCAAAATTTTCTCAAAAATGGTTTCAATTTTTTTAATTTAAGTTTCTTGTAGTAATACTCTTGTAAACGTGGTATATGTCCGATTTTCACGATAAATAAGAATTTTCGAAATATTCAAAATTGAATTTTTCGATTTCTTCCTACGACTACAAAATTAAAGATAGATATTTTTTCTTGAAATGAAATTTTTTGTCCACAATTTGTTCTTTCATTAAGTCACGTACATTTTTTTAAAAGTCGCGCGCGCGTGCCATTTGTCCAATTTTTAAAAAAATGACAAAACAAGATTTTCTCGAAAACGGCTCAAATTTTTTTCTTTGAACGTTTGGTTGGGATTGTACTCTATAACATGAGATAAACGTCATATTTATCTATTGTTTTATTTATTTCAAAAATTCCAAAAAATGTAAATTTTTGACTTGCTTTCACGTCGTCAATGCCACATTAGTGGCAATTTGTTTCCATTGATGTATTTATGAGTACATGTGCTTTAAACGATGTCAGATAAAGCTTCTCGAAAACCCAACCGTTTTCTGTCAAAACTAGCTCAAAATTTCACAATTTCAGAAACGCTCGAACGCCGTTTTCTCAAAACGGCTCCAAATATTTCGAAAGGATAGTGCTAATTGTACCATTAAATATGATTGTTTAATATAAGTTCATTTGGGATATTTTTTTGTTTTTTCACAAATTACACAAATGTAATAATTTGAAAGATCTCTTACGCCGCTAATATGCACATTTCCAGCAATTTATAAACACTGTTGTATTGGTGACTGGAAGTGCTTTAAATGACTTCACATGAAATTTTCGGTGAGAAGAGATTCAAATTTTGCACGCCGAGTAACATATAAGCATATTTTCTTAAAAGCGGTTCCAAATTCTTCAATGAAAATTGCCATTTAGGACGAAGGTTAACTTATTATTCTTAAAGTAATTCGGATCTACAGTTACGAAACCTAAAAACTTAGGGAAAAAAGTACTTAGGGCGGCAATAGATGGCAGCTGGCGAGAGGGGGGGCAACCTCAAAATTTAAAGAAAAAAGAAAGAAAGAAGAAGAAAGAAAGAAAGAAGAAAGAAAGAAGAGAGAGCGAGAGAGAGAGAGCGAGAGAGGAAGCGAGCGAGAGAGAGCGAGAGAGAGGGCGAGATAGAGAGAGCGAGAGAGAGAGAGAAAGAGAGAGAAAAGAGAGAGAAGGAGAGATAGAGAAAGAGAGAGAAAGAGAGAGAGAAGAGAGAGAGAGAAAAGGAGAGAGAAAACGAGAGAGAGAAAGAGAGAGAGAAGAGAGAGAATGGAGAGATAGAGAAAGACGAGAGAAAGAGAGAGAATGAGAGATAGAGAAAGAGGCGAGAGAAAGAGAGAGAATGAGAGATAGAGAAAGAGCGAGAGAAAGAGAGAGAGAAAGAGAAGAGAAAGAGAGAGAGAAAGAGAGAAGAAAGAGAGAGAAAGAGAGAGAAGAGAGAGAGAAAGAGAGAGAAAGAGAGAGAAGAGAGAGAGAAAGAGAGAGAAAGAGGAGAGAAAGAGAGAGAAAGAGAGAGAAGAGAGAGAAAGAGAGAGAAAGAGAGAGAGAAAGAGAGAGAAAGAGAGAGAAGAGGAGAGAGAAGAGAGAGAGAAAGAGAGAGAGAGAGAAAGAAAGATAGAGAGAAAGAAAGAAAGAGAGGGAGGAGAGAGAGGAGAGAGAGAGAGAGGAGAGAGAGAGAGAGAGAGAGAGAGAGAGAGAGAGAGAGGAAAGGAGGAAAAAAAGAAATATTGACAAATGTACGGATGAAACATTAGTGTTTTCCACGTCATCTCCCCACTTCGAAAAAGTCATGAAGACATCAATACTAAAACTAGTACAGAGGACTTGGATGTGAGGAAACAAACGCAAGGAAGTTGTATGATGTACTTAAACTCCTTTGACCCTATGCAAGCCTGTAACTGCCAGTATTTTGTTCGAGGGGAAAAAACATTATAATGTTGGTTTGGGGTTCAAAAAATTAATATGTGCACGATATATACAAACTACATTTTAAATTAAAGATAAAAAATAGCACCCCAGTCAAGTTTGCTGCTTTTAATAAAAACGATATGTGAATCAAGGCGGGTAAAAATCCTACTTGTAATACTCGTTAATTTAAGATCTAGTTTTGAAGATTTCATTCAGGATTCGATCCCACAATCTTTTAGTCCTTGTACTTGGGTTCACCTGCCCATATCCCGTATCTTACGAGATAGACTCGTTTGACCAAGTATGGACAAGATACGACTAAGTATCATGATTGATAAAAATAGCAAATAACAACAAAATTAACTAAAACTATCCTTATTAAATGAGTAAGCGATCTATAAATGCTCTTACAACAGTGAATCTGTGTTACAATGTCATTACAATGTCTATAGCAACAAGGAAACAAAGTTATTTAAGCTTTAAAATCAATCAATATGGCATTTAATAATAAACAGTTTTCTCAAATTTCTTACAAATTACTCTCATTCAATTTTCTCTCATTAAATACTTTGCAAAATGTGTTGTAGAATATATACTTTACAGATCGTGTTAATAATTACCCTACTTCTTTCCTGTAATATTTATTTCGGAGATTTGTTTTTCGCTAAAAAAAAAAAAACATATTTTTTCAGTCGGTGCAGTGACCGAGGTCGCTAAGGCATGAGGGAGTGTCAAGATCAGTTCAGCGGGTCGTGGACTTAAGTTCCGCATATGCACGGATGTGGGTGGCGCATAGGCACGTTTCTACCCACCGAGCATCGTCCACTCCAAAACAAAGCCCTTTGTTGCTGGCCCTGTGAGGTGGTGCAGAAGCTCGCGACAGGCAAGTGCGCGCTGCCCTCGAACAGCGTCGTTCCCCTGAACCTGCCCTCCCGCTGGTAACGGGGTGATGCTGGCGACACAAAGGATCTACGACACCGAGTGCGGTACTACTTAGATGGGATGGGAAGACTGTGACACAACCACCTTGAATTGAATTGAATTATGCCTTATTTTACGTGGCGAGACTCAGGCCATTAGGCCTGCTCTTCCGTCTGACCACGCAAATTTCGCTACGCTCCTTTCACCAACTACCGGAGAAAGGAGGTATCTTGGGCGAGAAACAGGCGACTTGAATTTAGCTCAGAGGCGTCATTTAGGCTTGAGGATCTTTTACATGCAAGTAAATCTACGAACATGGGACAGCCGGCTTTACTTCCCCTCGGAAGGAAGGCGTACGAAGGATTTTTTCGCCCTTAAAAATCCACGGCTTCGATCGGGTTTGAACCCGCCAACTTGGGTACAACAGTCCAGTACGCTAACCGTTACACCATCGCCGCCGCACCTTCACCTTCACCGCCACCTTCTAAGCAGTGGTTCCTTTAAACCTCAGGAGAGGTAAAGAGGTAAAGGTGAAATTCAAAAAGAGGTATATTTTTTCACGTTTTCGTGTTTTTCGGGCTCTTAGTAGTTTGTAATATTTTTATTCAATCGATTCATTTATTGGTAGATTAGTGAATCCGGGCGCGTCAGCGGCTAAGGTCGTTAGTCCAGTAAGTGTAGTATATGACTTTATCGCTGGAGGTGCCGGTGACGTTCCTCCGCTGGTTGGCGAGATCCAGCGCCGACCTACCTCTGCTTGCTGGGAGTGTCTCCAACAAAGTCGGGAAATGTCACCGTGGCACCACTCCAGCCGAGACAAGCTCTAAGCTCCCGACTGGTCTCCTGACATACGCGGTTGTGCAGTGCTTGTGAGTGTATGTGTTTGTGTGTGTGTGTGTGTGTGTGGGTTAAGTAACGGGTGAGGAAAGGACAAGAAGGAAGAGGAACGAAAGATCGCGCGCGTTCCTGGTTCGTTTGTCAGGGTACTGCTACGACATTCGCCTGGCGTTGACCGGAGAAACCACGAAAAACTACTGATCAGAGCAAACGGCCATTCCTCGATACAGCAGTAGAACCCGAGGACCTTCCAATCAGAGGGACTGCACTGACATCAGTTGATACTCTGAACCATCTTTGCAGGGTTTTTTTATCTAAAGAGTACTCTACATAGCCCATAGAGGTTTCCCTTGAAGCCAGTAAATCTCTTGAAGTGTATTCCGGTCGCGGTTCTATTTCTTCTAAAAATCTTTATGGGACACCGCCTTTGATATTCTGAATCTTGTTACGAACTGAGCATCGTCCAGAAGTCAATACATGATTGTTTTACAGAAGTTGCTTGTTCTGGACCCCTTTTTGTTGAAACCAGTACTCAAAAGTTTATCATCAAAATGATCTCCCTTGTAAACATTGCTCCACTCGCGCGGCCATTAGTAGCACGAATAGGCCTACTCATTATGTAGTTTTCTTTCTTTATTAACATCGTTAATATACTTTTCTTATTTATATATCTATCTATTTAGCGATGTTTTTACAGCCTTGGTCGTTTTTCCAATTTCCATGCCTCTTTATCCCATAAGTTTTTTCCATCATTTCTTTTTTCCATGGCTTCAGTTATTGCCATGTTCCATGTTCTTCTCGGTCTTCCCCTGCATCTTCTTTAATTCGGAATCCATTCCCGAACGTTTTGTGGAAGTCTATCCGATTTCAACCTTCTCATATGTCCATACCATTTTAGTTGTTTCATTTCGATCGTCTCGTTGAAGGTTGTTTGCACTTCCGTTTTTATTTATTTCATAATTTATTTTGTCTAACAGAGAAAGTTTACAACATCTTCCCCAGAACATCATTTCTGTTACCAGAAGTTTGTCTTTCATATTTTTTTGTTAGTGTCAAGACTTCTGTCCCATAGAATGTTGTATCTCTCTATGAAGGAGCTATTTATGCGTTTCTTTGTCTTTATTGAAATAATCGAGTTCCACATCACTGAGATTAACTGTCTTCTGGCTATTTTTCCTCTTATATTTTTATTTTTCATATCCTGTTCGTCTCTACCAGCTGATGTTAATGTGACTCCCAAATACTTATATTACCTTTAATTATTCCTATACTAGTATCTAAATCATGAGACATACCTCCCACCACCATATTCAATATTTCGTACATTTATTTCCATTCCCCCTTTTCCATACTCGTCTACTAATTTTCTGAACATATAAGTTACATCATCTTCATTTTCAGCCATTGTCGCCTGGTCGTCTGCAAATAGACTAAACACTGTTCCATCACCTATTTTCACACCCATACTTCTGAAACAGGGTTGGAAATGTGCAGCAGCCTTGCAGTAATCCTTAATTTTCTGGGAAGTTGTCTGATAGATATTTTTCCACTTTTACTTGACTTTTATTATCTTTATGAATTTGTTTGATTGCATTTATGTATGTTGTTGGTATTCCTCTTTCCTCCATTGCCCCCCCCCCCATATTTCTTTTACCAGTACATTATAATAAGCCTTTTTTAAGATCTATGAATATTATGTGAAGTTCTCTTTCTCGCTCAATTGTTTGAGTCAGGTGTTTGAGTCAGAAAATATTGCCAATACAAGATCTTCCTGGTCTAAAATCACTTTGCTCTTCTGTGTTTGACATTTACATTTCTTGACATTTACATTTCAATTCTTTTCTTTAGCAAATTTCCATACAGTCTAACCAAAGATGAAGTCACATTTATCCCTCTATAATTATTACATTCTTTTTTATCGCCTTTTTTGTACATTGAATTTATATACGGTAATTTCCATATTTCTGGAATTTTACCTCCTTTTAAAATGCCATTGAATATCTCTGTAATTAATTCCAAAGCTACAATAAGATAATATTTAGCCAACTCCATGGATATATCTCCAGGCCCAGGTACTTTATTATTTTTCATATTTCTTAAAGCTTTTTTTACCTCTTCCAAAATCACATCTGATGTGATCAAATTTACCAGCAATGGTTAACAATTTATTCCCTGAAATTTAGTCCTATTTTCTGTCAAAGTATTTTCATCGTGTTTTGCTATTTTTCAATAGCAATTGGGTCTACTAAATGCCATTCTGGTTAGTATTCAGTTTCATGGAATGTAACATTTTCCACGCTTATCTAGATTTGGTGTTACAAATGCATTTGTCAATTCAGTCACATTTTTATTCTCAAAATATATTTTTTTTCCTTCTTCACTTCTTTCTTGGTCAAATATTTCATTTTTTACATTCATTTCTGATTTCTAAATCCTTTGTTGAAAGCCATCTCAATCATAACTTTTTCTTTTCTTCAACTAGATCTATATCTTCTGTCCACCACTAGTCTTTTTGTTTTATTTCCATTTTCCCTTCTCTTCCAAAGCTTCTTTAGCTGCTTTGTGAGTGCATTTTTCTAAAAATTTCTATTTGTATTTGTATTGCTTCAGTATTTCCTTTTGGGATGTTCTTTAACTTTTCTGCCATGCGCAATTTGAACAAAAATGAAATGGTATTATCTTGTAGGCTTTCATTATTGTATCTCGCCCACATTTGGTTTTGTGTTTCCATAATTTTGAACAACGGTTTATACACAAGATAAGCTGTTTTTCTTTTTGTAAGCAGTTGACTGATCCGCAGGTGGCACCTCTTTGAACCCGCTCCACTTCATAGATGACTACATTTTGTAGTCGGTTATTCATTCCAGTTTTCTAGTGGGCTGGGTCCACGTGAATTTATGTTTTTCTGTATGTGGAAAATATCCATTCAATATTTTTAGATCATACAGTTCACATGTCTCTATAAGTCTTTTTCCATTGTACCATATCGTCCCACATAATGCGCTATTCTGTTTCCAACTCATCCGTTAAAATCATCCAGAGCACTACTTCTTTACGAATTCCTATCGAATCCAGCAGCATATTCAGTTTATCTCAAAACATACTTTTTCTGTCAACACTTGCATCATACGCTGGAGCATAATTACATCATATTGTAAAATATTTCGTAGTTCAAGGTCGTAGTACAAGGTCGTCTCGTAGTACAAGGTCGAGACATTCTATTCGCTCATTAATTGCTTCCCAGCTGTGAATATTTTTCTCCCATCTTTTATGTTTAGCTGTAAACACTTTGCTTATTTATCTACACCTAAATTTAAATATAATACACTATGAGCAGAAACATATAATTGTAAGCAATGTTTGAAGTGATTATTAATATTAGTTTATTAGTATTAAGTGTTAGTTTTTTGAGGCATCATTTTGCTAGATGCGAGAGCAGTGGGGTTTGGTTATTTTGAGAACAGGACTCTAATATCAAATTTGTAGCTCGGGTCCCGTTGCAAAATAGTTTCTATTGTACCAGAGAGAACATTTCTGGTTATCAGATTTTGTTAACTAGTTGTTGCTATCACTTAATTGATAATTAAACTAATGCTAGTAAAGACGTGAGGGTAAGTATTCCACTGCTGAAGGAAACGGGGACGTATATCACATTTTCGCCACTTTAATTACAAAAGAATAAAATAACATCAGGATAAAGCACTGACGGTAGGCGAAATGCTTTTGCGGCGATATGGTATTCCCATGTCATTCTCGCTGCCCTAAACTATCAGCACCTGCAGCTCTTCCCGAAATGTCTGTTAATAACTGTCGCCGCTTCAGATGTCTTCTGGGTGTTCCTACGTTTCCTTACACACCTCCAAACGATCCAGTTATTCGAGACAGAATGTACTGTTCCAATGACCACATCGAAATGGTTATGTTTGTGTTGCACACGCCACTACCTCAGCGTATCATTGCGTACAAACAGATACAAACATCACCTCTCATGTCTTGGAGACCCCCCTCTTTCCATCTGTGAATATCACTGGTTACCCGCCTCTCGTACGCTACTGTGTGGACTGCTGTCGTCAACGCGAGGGACACACCCCTCACTGTTCGGCATGTACTGCTGGAATGCGCATTGTTTTGTGTTGCGCCACTTATTTTCGCAGATGCCTTCCTTGGACATGTGACCTCATGAGTGTAATTCGCCTGTGTGTCAGGAGGCGTTCTCTTGACGTGCTCAAGCCGAACATGGCTCCACAACTTTCTATGAACTCAACATGGAAGACGCAGGCCCTTCACGATATGGAAACGTACAGGCGTACGTACCGCCTATTTACGAGGAAATGATTCGTTACCCTACGCAAACGCCATGAAGCTCTGCTAGTATGCGCTTTGCATTATGAGTCGATATTTACTTCATTCATAAATAAACGCGTACTTTTATAAATTACGAATAAGTCCACTCATAAAACATGAAACAATGCTGCCTCAGACATCTGTGTGATGCTCTTAGACAAGCACCCAGGGCATCGTCCCCGACACAGATATATACTGAAAGTACCATTTGTTCAAAATAAGAGCGATCGCAGTCGTGTAAGCAGAGATGTTGCCCTTTGTTGTGATATGATTGCGTATGCCAACCGTTTTCCATAGCGTTGGCTCGCGTGCTTTGTACAGTCGAAGATGAATTCGGGATACCGCCCTCAATAAACGGCTCGACCCACTGCCGTTGTCATCAACATCACTGCCGTCAACACATTTGACGATGTCTTTACCGACAATTCCAGACTTTGGGTAAGGGTAGATTGAAGAATGTAAATGGGGCGTCCAGAAGGGGAAGGGGAGGTGGGGCTATTTGACATAGGCACCGATATTTTTTTCATTCAAAAGAACGAAAAATATATTTGATCTCTAATCCAAATTCAACGCTATAAGTTATTTTTCATGCATGGAGAAATAAATTCTGTCAATGAATCGGGGAAGAGGAATTCTTTTGTTGGCAATAAGGAGCCTCCTTGGATCAACTGCCCCGGTCTTCTGGTTTTCTCCGCGCGCTCGCTCTGTATGTATACAGTTCTCACGCCATATATTCCATCGTTAGAAGAATCTGATTCGTTTTGGCACGTTTCGCTTCGCTAGAGAGGAACGTGTCAATACCAATTCCTGTTTCACATGTGTTACGAGGGGTCGTACCACGACGAGAATTGTTTTCAGAGGAATGCGTGCACACAACGCCCTTGTGCTCACGTTGCACAGTGTATAATTTTGGCGATCTACATGGAAAAAAGTAGAATCCACAAAATGATAAATTGCTTACTGTTATACAAAGTATATATTGAAAGTAAATTATAATGTTAATATATGGAATAATTTTCTTTGAAAAAAATTGACGCTTTCTTTTGCAAAAATAAAAAGTTAAGCAACATGTGTTCAGTTCACGAACTGAGAATGAAAAACGTAAAAAGATATAAAATGAAAAATGTAAATTACACAAATTATTGTATTATTAATTGTGAACCTATAAGATCGAAAATAAAAATATAGAACAGTCAATATGGAAACAAATTAAATAATTAAGAGTGAAAAACAATTATTACGAATAACTACTGTTCAGTCTCCATCTAATGAATCCTCGGATGGAACATTTAATACTCTAGTGTCCTTGATCAATGTCTAGCAAATTAACCATTTTTTATCGTATTTTCGTCTTTTGTGGTTTTGAAAAGCCCTGGAAACTTTAATATAAGCATCTGATGCTATGAGAAACCTGTTCATGAGTTCAGCATTACTGTCTACTCTTTTGTTTTCTTTGCAAATAGAACACGGAATATTCTGTTGTTCTTCTTTCTTTCTTCTTGGGCTTCTTCAGAGAACTGTCCAATAGGGATTTCTTGCAACTTTCCATTATATCTCCTCCATGGAATAGAATTTTGTGGAGAGCTACTGGCATGCAATACCATTAGGGGATACAAGTCTTTAGTGTCATTAATACATTTTTCAAAATTAAAGTTAATTTTTTCACCACCACTTGAGCATTTTAATATGACTCCAAAACACTATGTTATGTCCAGTTCCAGTAATTTCTTAATTGCTATTGCCACTTTGTGCTTTAGGCAAGTCGACTACCAGCACTAACTCATTACTGAATTTTTCTTAGAATTATTGTTCCTTTGAGATACTTTTTTTATTTTCTTACGTGACTTGTCAGCACTTCCCGTTGATGTGAAATGTGCTGAAGACACTCAAATATGATTTGCCGTGAATGAAGAGATACTCCAAACCAGACATTCATTCTTCTTTTTAATTTCTCACCTTTATAAAGATGGTTCTTGATGCAGCACTCTGCACACTTTCTTAATTGTTGTACAATTGAATGTTCTTTTCCTACATGTAAGAAATATCTCTTTTACCTTTTTCTTAATTCTATTTCAGTACGTGTTCCCAATTTTGCAGTTAATGCATTTAACAGCGGTTTTATAAAGTTTTACTTTCTCGCACTTCCTAGTGTAAGAAAATGTAACGCAATAGTGCGCCGGAAAAAGACGCATTTTAGAAACCCAAACCCGTCTGTCCGCCTGCTGCATGCGAACAACACTAGCACCTAAACCACACGTAGGATTTTTTTCAAATTGAAGAAATCCCTATCCATTTGGGGTGAGTCGAAGCTTGTGATTTAGAAAATCATGCATTAGCTTTTGGGGGCACATTACACGAGGCTCCTGGGACATTTTCAAAAATGCCTTGAAATAAAAAAAAATCCAAGAATAGAATAAAATACATTTGCAAAGGTGTCGTAGGTCCAATTGTCAGTATTAACTCGGAATTTTCGAAAATTTCAAAAGTTTGAATTTTTTCCTCAAATCTACCTACAACTACAAAATTGAAGATTGAGATTTTTCCTTGATATTAAATTTATAATAAAATCTGTCTAAACCGGAGTCAATCAGGACAAAAACATTTCCGGTTTAGGAAGATTTCTGTTTTATAAAGAGTTGTCCAGTTTACGGCACTAGTAAATTAATGCAAGTAAGTAACGAAGTAATTAAAGTAAAGTAAAAATACATGATTTTATTAAGATGATTAAAATAGATTTACAAATAAAATATCATGGAAGAAATCACCAATAACTGAATATTAAACATTCTTCATTGGCAGATTCTGAGTTTCTCCTGTTTTCATAAGTTTGACCTTTTCATCTAATGTTACAGTTTTATGTCTTTTGTATTGTTAAACTGGTTGTGAAACTCCTAAAAATACACATTACCTCACTATCTAACGACTGCATCACTGTCCAGACAGTACTACAATTTTCTCGTACTCTCACATGACTTGTGAGCAATGTTCTCTGGCCGAGTAACTGCGCAACACATCTGGTTACATCCGCTGGCCGAATAATTTTTGCTTGATGCAAAGGCAATTGATAGCTTCTTCTTAAAATTTTTCAAAAAATAGTACACGACATGATTTACATATATATTTTGAAGGAGATATTTCATCCATGTACGTAGTTGGAGGAGAGGGTCCACAAATCACAGGAGCCAGAAAAATGAGTTTTCCTATTGAAAAATCAGTGTTTCCCAGCAGCAATACAATACTTCCTCTATAATACTCATGGGAATGAGACTGTAAAAGGAATTGCATACTGCAGTGTTGTGCGAAAGAAACAATTGTTGAATACAGCTCAAATTTTGAACTTTTTCATATCAAATGACAAAAATATACAGTATTTTCTCAATGCAAATTATGTGGCAAAAAATTGACTAATATACTGACTAATAATCATAAATATATTGACTAATAATTCCTCAGCATGCATGCTGAGGACCACTTGAATAGTCCTCCTTTCCAATATGACATCCCTACATAGGAGCTTATCTTCTACAGGTGGATACACCTTTACTTCTCACAGGTTAGGGAAAGATACAATAAAAATAAAATGATAAAAATAACACAATATTTAATTCAAATAATCCGTATAAAATTATTTAATTGTCAGCCAAAGTTGTTGATGACATGAGCAGCTAAAATGAGAGATGTCTTTCACTGCTCTGTTGTACCACATAACACATTTTGAATCAACAGTGCACTTTTGAGTAGAGTTTGTAAGCAGTCTTGTACAGAAAACATAAATCTAATCTACTTATAAATAAAACACTTTTGAAGTATTCTACAATAAAGCACTCATAGTCATGAAAAGAACTTCAAGTGAATGGGAAGGTGGAGGTAAAGTTGTTCTCCTTGAAGCTATGAATTAACTCTACATCGGGTTCCGACTTCGTAGCCATGGACTTGATGCACATGAATATTAAAGGAGAGAAAGAAAAAAAGAAAAAGACAGTTCATTTTTACAATATCAATTGTGAGAAGACAAAATGGTGATCTATGACAACATACGTCACCACAGCAATGCCCAGTTATCACTTTATGCAAATAACTTTTAGCATTATCAGCACTGAATGTACAACAGCAGACATACACACATTTACCAACACACACACACACATGCATGCATACACACTCTGTGAGAAACACAGTAAAAGCACTGAACCACTGAAAGTAGCTTTGTAAGCACAGTTCAATAAAAGCTCACAATACACAGTTGTATGTGCTTGATTGAAGTTCACACGTGTAAGTACAAATCTCGTATCCACCAGAGGCAAGCAGTCTGTACAGGGCCTATGGTCACTCAGTTCATGGATAGAGAAAGATTTAGAGCCGGGCACTGGGGACCAGCAAAGTGGGGCCGGCAAACACACGGCCCAGCAGTTCTCACTGACCATCCACACCCACTGTGAGTTGCTCTGTGATCATATCAGGAAGAGCAGTTCCTCCACTCTGAAACACACACACACACATAATTATTTGTAATGGATGAGCACATTACTGTAAAGAACACACGTATATGCAGAAATTACGAAGATCATTTTATGATTGTTTAGTTATTGTTTAGGTTTTGGTTGACTGACAGATGTCATGATTTCATCCTGCCACATGACCACCGAAGATACCCGCCATAATATAATAATACTCCTTTCGATCATGTATACAGATTGTCTCAGAATACAAGTTACAAATGTTCTTCTAGGCCACATAAGGAGAATAGACATGTAGTGGAAAACTTTAATAGAATAATGAAGTTATACCTATAAAATTCATCCCTGATAGGTAGAAAACTCGACATACACTGGTGTTTAGCAGGTACTTCAAATATCTTTAATGTCAACAGAATGTGATCTCACATTCAAATTGCGCTAATTGCTATGAAATTAAGTATTTATATTAAATATTTTAACTATCGTGAACTATCAACAAATAAAAAAAAAATTACTAACCTATTAACAGTGAGACTTTTATGATTGTTTTGTTTTGCAAGTTTAAATTTTTTTGGATGGAAGGCTTTGAAACTCCCTAAACAGAAGGGAAAAGAGGGAGAGAGGAGGAGAGAGGGGGAGAAGAGGGAGAGAGGGGGGAGGAGAGGGAGAGAGGAGAGGGAGGGGAGGAGGAGAGGGAGGGAGGAGATGA
>BOPP01000041.1:18456-136396 GCA_017312745.1 Gryllus bimaculatus | reverse complement strand
AAGGGGAGGGGGAGGAGGAAAGGGAGAGAGGGAGGGGAGGAGAGGGAGAGAGGGGGAGGAGGAGAGGAAAAGAGGAAGAGAGGAGGAGAGGAAAAGAGGAGAGGGAGAGTAGCTAGCCCAGTTACGGCTGAAAAAAATATTAATTTTTGTAAAATATATTATTCAATATTGCTTTCATAGAATGTGTGAAATTCAGTTTTAACTTCCTCTCCTCTGGAACACGAGTTTCGTTGTTGAATTTAATCCCATTTCTCCAAATGAATTCCTGGATCTTTTCAGGAAGGATAAGATCTCATCTTCTACACAGTTTACTCGTAAATTTTTCTAGAGTGATATTACTTGATTAGGTTGTCATCTTTTTAACATTCAAATGACTATGACAGACTCAAATTCAGTTGGCAACTGACATTGCTTAAGAATGATGAAAACTTCTCATTTAGTCCATTTTTATACTTTGCGATCATTCTTTACAAATATAGTGTCATTGAATTATTAAACATTGTAATCCCGTAAGTTATTCTGCTGCCTACATTCAGATTTAATAAAGTAAAATAATAAATAATATTACCTCATTCAATGCAATTTGAAAAGACACAAACACGAAGTTTGAAATTGTTTTGGACTAAGTATTTCAATTAGCTTCAGATAATTTTTAGTCAATACAGCTGTTATTTCTCACCTCAATGACAAGAGCTGATCCAATGTTATCAGTGTCCACTTGTGCACTAGTTGAAGTCACTGGGATACGTAGTGTGGCAGTACCTGCATGAGCCATTGCTTGTGCTTGTGCCTCCAATTGACTACACAGGGCAGAAATGAAAATATTTCATCATTATTTATTATAAAAATTAAACCACTTACATTGAGAAATATAGGATGGAAGTTTTTCTGGATTCACTTGCATTTTAATGGAACTGGTTATCGCTGCAAGGTATTTAAAAAGAAAATTATTGCATTACATAGTGCCAAAGGCATAAAGCCTCTAAAACACTAAAAATTAATAATTAATTTGCAAATTCAGAGAGAGGGGGAGGGGGAAGGTGAGAAGATGGGAAGGGAGGGAGGGAGAGAGGGGGAGTGGAGAGAAAGACACTTGCACAAAAGAACATCGAATACAAATGCTCATATGAACTTTAATATTTGAACTGAAATTTTGACATTTGTTCTGTGAATTAGTTACTGTGAAAAGGGTTATTGGAAGACTTCCATTTTTTGATGGAGTAAAAAAATAATTTGTCTGCAGGAGGTATGCCTGTAGTACAACAATTGGACATTTCAATTTTACAAGGCATTTAGGTTTGAAAGGCTGTGATATTTTGGGTAATGGCATCTAGAATATATCTAGACATAATAGTCAAATTATTTGTTTTACTGTTTTGTTTACCCCCTCCCCCCAGAATAGTGCCAAGGTGTGTAGGTTACAACTATACTGATAGAGGGAAATCAGTACTAACAGATGTTGCATGCTTGAAATTATATTCTTTTGGCATAGAAATCTGTAATTTAAACTCAGAAATACTAACTGAAATAGAATTTTACACCTTTGAATCTAAGAATTCAGAGCTTAGAAATGGTAGCAAGGAATCAGCACAAATACCTTCAACATATGTAAAAAGTGTAATAAAGCCAAAGTTTAGATACCACATCAATATTCCCTAATTTGATTTTACTTCAACTCACAGTAGATGAAAATATACATTTTTAATCAAGGCTTAACAAGTAAATATAGACAAGTTATGTTATTTTCGACAATATTTGAATCATTTATTTATTTAGGAGATATTTCCTGGAATCCATGCAATTATAATATGGGAATACAAGATATGCATATGTTAATGAAGTCACAAAGAGTAAATTTAGGAACAATATCTTAACTAAAAATCAGGTGGTTACATCAACAAATTCTCGGACAGTATGTACAGAGCTTGAGTAAGTAATGTTGAAAAAATCAATGTTTACAATATTGTTAACATTGTTGTTGAAACTGAATGTTCTAACCCGAAGATAAGGAAAATTATACAATGAGTAGTAATCAGTGTAGTGACGAAACCGCAGGATAGGGCATCCATCCCGAAATGCTAAGTTGCGCAACAACCTATGTTGGATCTTCTCAAGATGATTTACGGTCTTCACAGTGAAGGGAGGCCAAATCAATAATATTTTTTAGAAGAAAAAACACTCTTCCTCAAAAAATCATTCACAAGACATTCTGAATGAATTTGAACCATGTTTATTTTTCATATTTTTACACATTATGGTATTGTTGCATATTTTACCTAATATTATTATTCTTACACAATTCTTTATTACACAATTATTATTCTTACACAAAAATTAATATTTCTTACACAAAACAGAACATTTCAAATACAATAACCTCACAAAGCAGTGCAATACTACAAAACTTCTTTGGCCAACAATCTTTGCCATGAATTGTCGATCTTGCTCCCCCATCGTGTCCCCGAAATCAAGAATGTAAAGCCAAAGTAATTTCAATCACCCACGTGCTCGAACCCATGAACTTCCAGCTCAAGGAAAAACGCGGAAGGGTTCGTCGTAACGTCACGCTACTTATAAATAAATAGTGGAGCAGCTGACGGATCAGCCCTTTTTTCTGTACGAGACGCCGAGAGCGGTGAGCGAAGGCCGGTAGGGCGGAGTCAACATCTTGTTATGGGACAGCGCTGGTAAGAACTACTTTTGTACGAAACGCCGAGGTGAGAGGTCCAGTGCTGTCAGCCAGAGCGGTAATGATTAGAGAGGGCAGTTTTTTTTTTTTTGTACGGGACGTCGAAGAGATCGGACGTCATAGAGCTAGATGTGACAATTGAGAGACGCAATTTTGTAGAAACTACGATGCAAGGTAATTGTTCACGCGAGATAATAGTAGGTCGGCGGAAGATAAGTCTTCTGAACTGTGATTAACTAGTTGAAGTATAATTTCATAAAGACTGTGGAATTAGTGGAATAGCTAGAACGAGGCAGAATAGTGGCGGCGAAAAGGAGAGCTGTAAGCTGTTGAGAGTCGTCAGTAGAACTGAGCATACACGATTAAGAAGGGTTGTCAAGAACGCCAGAAAACCGATTCACCGTTAGCAAACACGCGTGAGGACTGTGAAATACGAGTCGGCGTGCCGCATAGGAAGAGCGCGAAGAAAGAAGCAGAGGCGAGGATTCAGGTGCCGGGTGTAGTCAAGAAGCAAAAGACGAAAGAAGATTGGATGTGGATCTGGGGTAGGAGAGAGGGAAAGCGGCGTTTCGAGCGACATCGCGGACGGCAGGTCTGCGAAGAAGCGAAGCAACGATGCAGCCGGAAGTGGACCAAGGTCAAACGACAGCAACGCCAAACGGTTTGCAAGCTGCCAGTGAGCACCCGTCAAAAGTAACAAATTTTGTAAATCAATTAGGAGCCGACAGAACTTTCGCGTAGCAGCAGAAATACCGTGATTGTAAATTTGCATATTCACGTAAAATTTAGATAACGGCAAAACAATTGAAAGAAATTTGTGCGCCCGTAATACAGTTCATTCTAATGTTAAATGTTAGAGATGTTGAGGCTGCGAAATACTCGTACAAATAGTTGGGAGAGCAATTAGCAGAAGCTGCAACGAAGCATCGCCTTTTCCATCAGTAGTTTTTATCAGAGAAGAGTGTTCTGGAAAAGAGAGACACAATTGACAAGGATTGTTACTTGGAGAAAGAATTAACGAGTATTGAAGTGATTGTCACAGTGTCCAGCCTTTCGTCGTTTTTATTTCATGTTACGACTGCATCCAAGTGCCTGGCATACCCTGAATCGAACCTTGAACACTTTTTGACTAAGCTTTCTGCACCTCGCCTCTGATGACAATGCGAGATGGCGTCTGAGGTAGAAATCGGTGAGTTCCCCGTATTTTGACAATGGTCATTTTAAGCGGGATTGCCCAGGCGCTGATGCGATCTTTCGGTAACGCTCCGAACTAACAGGAAGCAGTTAACAATCTACATCAAGGAACTTTGTACGAAAAAAGTGACTATTTGGTCAAAAGGGAAGAATATCTCCAGGGCGCAAAGTTTGAAATGTATGACCTTTCCCCTGAAACGCCTTCGAAGAACATCAAATTTGCCCTATTAAAAAGCAAGGCAACAGGTCAATGTGACAACACGAAGAAAAAAAAAGAAAAACACACACACACACACACACACACACAACAAACATTGTGTTAATCTTTGTTCCTCCATTTCCTTTAATTTTGCCGAGAATTTAACTGTAAATAATTGTAGTAAGTAGGCCATTCAATAACATGTTTTGCTTACAACCCAAGATTCTGTGTAGAAAGGGGATATAATTTTGTTGCATTCCTCAGAGAGGGAGTCAATATTTGTTGTTTAAATGGCGCTGGCCAAGCAATAGTTACCGTGCACAAGTATTTGTTGTAACATAGTAGCAAATTGGGAAGAAATACTCAAACCAGAGTAAGCCATTACAATTTTTAAAGAGTGTGAACTATATTTTGATTTCGTATTGAATATTTGTGTGCAATTTAATATTTGGGATTTTGTGCATTCTTTGTCAGTGCTGATATATGTAATATTCTGGAGAATATACACTGCTTTTTTACCTAATTTTGTGTCGATATAAATCTTTCTCATATCTCAAAAGATCCTGCCCTCTGAGATTACAAAGTTCCTTCAGTGCATTCTTTCTAGCGCTGGCAACTACGATTATAGCGCTAGAGAAAGTCGTGTCATCCTGCGGAAAATTGGTTTAGTCATTTCCACGGAAATACACGGTTTGGGGTACCTTGATACTGAAAAAGGGAATTTTTCAAAACATCCGTCCCTTCTTCCCAATAGATCCTTGTCAGTCTGGCTCGATTCAAAGCACTGAGAGTTTCAAAATTATCCTTTAAAATTTGGGGGTATTTTACGTGAAACCTCTGGGACATTTTCAAAATTTTATCAAAAACAGCAAAAATAAGATTTTCTTAAAAACGGCTTTAAATTTTTTCCTTAAAATTTTGACAGGGATAGTGCAAAATGTACTCTGAGATGGCAAACATCATTTTTCTCTATTCTTTCTTTTTTTTCACAAACCACAGTTGTAATTTTTTTGACTAGCCTCTCAAGTTGTTAAAGACACACAAAGTTGGCATACACATTATTGCATTTATGAATACACAAGTTTTAAATGATGTCTTATAAAGTTTCTCGAAAACTCAAAACATTTTTATGAAGATCTTTAAAATTTCTTTCTTCAAACTCTTTGTACGAATATTGCTAATTGCACTGTTAAAGATGACATTCCATTAATTTTGTTGTATTATTTTGTTTTTATAGAAAATTAACAATTGCAATTTTATTGAAATATCTCACGCCATTAATAAGCACATTTCCTGCAATTTGTATACATGACTGCACTTCGAAGTTAGTGTTTCAATCGACTTCAAAAGAAATTTTTTCGAAAACTCAAAAGATTATTTTGAAAAAGACCTTTTAATTTTGTTTTTACACAAAAAGCTTAAACGAATTTTTCTTGATAAACGGCTCCATATTTTTCAACGTAAATATTCGTTTAGAATGTGTTTTTACTCTTCTTTAATATTCTAAAAGTAATATTTCAAATGTACTGTTAGGAAACCAAATAATTGAGAAAACTTCAAAAATATAAATGGGCCTACATGGTCTTTCAACTTTGGGCATAGCATGCAAGGACTAGAAAATAAACATACTTTTCTATGAGCTTCTAAACAAGCTCTTTCTAAACAGATACATTTAAATATTTTGTAAAAAGTTTTTTTCTGAGAGAGAGAGGGGGGGCAGGAAGTGGGGGGTGGTGGTGGTGGTAAGAGTTAGGGGGATTTGAAATTAAGCATCCAAAACTAATATGAGGAGATAATAGTGTTTATGTTTTGTATGTTTTGTTATTTTTTACTTTCTTATTTAAATATCATTGAAGATATTGAACGTTAAAGTCTCCACTTCTTTTTTAATTCTACCCCTTCCTTTATTAATATTACTGCACATTTGTACAATTCTCCAAAGACTATCTGAGCACAAAGATGAATTTTTACTTTAAAATTAGAGAACAAAAAACCCAACTGATAATCCAATTACCTGAAGCCACACATGGTGGAATCAATCATAATTAATCAGCAAGACGTAGACACATTCAATTATAAAATTTGGAATGTTTTAGGAGTGCAAAATAAATTAATGAAAGTTGTTAAATACTGTTATCTAGTGATAAGTGTAGCTTTCATGTTTTTCTACAAATAAAAAAATTAGTTTTTTTGTCTGTAGAATTTATTCAAATATGAATGAATAAATATATATTCTACATAAAATGCAACAGTCTGATTGCATCTTAATCCTTCTGATGTTTCTTTTTTAATACAAACTTCATTTTCTTTCTGCTTTTTCGTTCTTCTTTTCTTATTACAATGCATTCTTCCAGAATCTAGTATCAAATTAATTGCATGAGATAGTTTATGTGTATAAACAGCTAAGAAGATATTAAATTAAACATTAATTGTTCCTTCGAAAACATACTATTCTAAATACCAAACAAAAATGAGGTCCAAACATTTGCCACAATTTCTTACCAATACATAACAAAGCAATTCTAAATATACATTACACACACTTCGACAGTGGAACAAACTTAGAAACTCAAGTCAATAAAAATTCTTAATATACTGATTAATGATAAGATGAGTTTCAATAATCATACTAATAAAATCATAAATAAATGACTGCAATACCTGCTTTTGCTATGAACTTGCAGAGAAAAGTGAGTACCAACTTCGTATCTACACTTCATTAAACCCCATACCAATGTATGCATCTTATTATCGGTCTCTTTTTTCGATGTCACTCTCAAACAAACAAACAAACCATGGAATATACTAATTATTTTAGAATGACACTACCTCTTATGGGCTTGCCACATTCCTCCTTTGATCATAATTATCAATATTTCTGAGACACTGAGAATTGTAACTTTTCATTCTTTCAGACCGTGAAATGATTTAAAATCTTCAATTAATTAATTATTGGTCAGAGAGATAGCTCACCTCTTGAATAGAGACAGTTTAAAAATAAATTTAAAAAATGCACACATGCCCAATTTATTTAGAATAGTACAAGTATTCAACTGTCTAGTATAATCATAACCCTACAATTAGAATGTGTTACATTGGAAAATCTTAAACCATTTTATTTTATGGACTCTTTAGCTGGTTGAAAACCATCATACTGCAATATAATAATGCATCCATAATTATAAAAAGTTATAACAGTTGATCAAATTATTATTGTTACCTTTAATGATTTCTATTATAAACCAAGGCTACAAATTATTTATTTATTGGATGCTAACACACTATAGTAAAAAAAAAAAAATCTTTATACTTTATATTACGATCAGTAATATCCATGATTTCCTAAAATTTGTTTGTGTAATTTAGAAAAGACTGCTTACATAATGATACTTACGATCAGTAATATCCATGATTTCCTAAAATTTGTTTGTGTAATTTAGAAAAGACTGCTTACATAATGATACTTACGCTTGCCGTTTCTTCACTGAACCAGAATGAAAACGTCCTCCTTCTCCGCGTATACGGTTCATTGCATGCCGGTGACGAGATTCATGCAGGTATTTCTAAAACAGAAAGATGCTTCTTTGAACTAAATGCAAAAAGCTTCTGCGCAAATCAAGCATAGGAAAATTGAATGAAATAGAATGTACCCTAGGGTACTTCCTCAAAGAACTTAAAATCTTGCCATTACTTACTGGGCGTTCTTTGGGTATTCGACCTTCAGCCTCTAATTTAGCCCGAGCTTGTCTTCTCTTCAGGATACGGCGGTACTGTTTCGCATTGACGTACAAGGGTTCTTCTTCCAGAAATTCTGTACTAGGTAAAGGAATTCTCTGGAACTGAGGAACTCCCCCATTGCCTGGCACCATCTGCTTGCAAGGCAAATTGCAACAACAAAAAATGTTATACTGCATCCATAACAATCACTTGGGTGACTTAAAATAAAACTTAATTAACCTTATTTAATATAAGTATATTGAAATGTATAAGAAATGGTACTAAATGCAATATTTCCCAACTTTTAATCAGAACACTTATGTCATCTGAAGCATTTTTTATTTACTGTGTGTCAGATACACATGTAGAGAATTGTAGAAACTGAATTTATTTTATGTATAAAATAAAATGCAAATTGAAAATTTTAGATTGCACTGACAGAGTATATTTTATATCTGATACCAAGATATAAAAAAACAAACAAAAACTTTCAGAGAATTTGAAAATGAAGTAAACAAAAAGTAATGAAAAAAAAGGAAGCCAAAAATTATTGAAAAAAAAAGCAGGCAAAAAGTATTACAAACCAAATGACTAAGGGGAGAAAATAAAACAAAAGTATAATAGTTTAGAAATAAAAATTAGGAAAGATATCCATTTCCAAGCATAATGATATCTAGTTTTCTTCACATTGATACTTTCAACTTTATATGATACCAAGGTTCCGGACAAGGAGAGGAGTCCGTCCATTTCTGAGAGTGTACGGGTGCTTCTGGTCCGAGGAAACTTCACTTTATAGATAGAACAATATACTATACAAACTTCATTCTTCTGAGAAAGCATACTAGAGATAATTCTTATTGGGAATGAATCTTTTCCTGATTCCCCACCCCCAATTTCCCATAAACACTCAATAGAATTAATATCTGGGGAATGGGATTTTTCTAGTTTACCATTTGGACATAATTTTTTGTTTGTAGCAAATTCAATGTATGCAATGTTTCTACCACCATTGAAAATTTGTAATGATTTCATTTTACATGTAACATGTAATCAAAAACTCAGATTTTCAACGTCTTCCAAAACTCTTCACACTTACTGTTCCTATTTGTCTATAAGAGATGGACAAATCTCTACTGAACACTGTAAATTACATTCTCAAATAGGTAGTTGTAGTCAGAATCAATGATTGGGTATTGATACAGAAAATGTTTTCAGCAAACTGTCTGTACATTTAGCAGCAGTCTCTTGAATTCAACACTGGCATTTTAATTTTAGGGGGTACTTTGGGAACGTCAGTGTTTTCAGAACCTAAGAGACTCGGTTCTAGTTCAGCACTGCCAAATCCTTTGGTGCTTTTTCTAATATTAAAATACTATTATGTTGCAGTGACAAAAAAGACAAAGCAATAGCTGTTTCTGCACCCTTTGTTTTAGTGATTTTGAAATTTTTGTGACTTGCAATTAGGAGGAAATTCTAGCAGCTGATGGCAACTTAGACGAGTAGACACCCTCTCACTCATGCAAACACGCCATAAACACTGAACTGACATTTTGGGGCATTAACAAATTGTGCTTGGTCCATTTGGTGGAAGAAAAAAATTCACAGCATGATGCAGTCTTTGGAGATGCTCAACTGTTTTAGAAACTGCAAACAATATCGGCAACAGGTCTGAACATAGAATAAGGGCAGCATCCATTTCCTCCTCTTACCATCACAATGTTGCTGCCGTTGACCCCTACAGCTTGAGGTACTGCAGTAGCAGCCACTGCTGTGTTGCTGGGGCTTGTCACAGGCACTGGGGCTGGTGCAGCAGGGGCAGGAGGAGAGGCAGTGGGCGCTGCAGGTGCAGTGCTAGCCAACTGCACCAGGTTGCCATTCAGATTTATGACTACAAACAGACAAATTCATGAGGAAAATGAAACTTGTATTACAATATTTAAAATTTGCGATCAAAGAGTAAAACTTATGACTCAACAATTGAAAAATAAAATTGTTAAACTGTTAGCATACAAATTTTCAATCAATTAGTTCCATTGTGATTTTGAATATTCATTTGAACATATTAAATACCACGTTAACTACAACCAGAGCCTCTATAACTCCTGGAATTTCAAAATTTGGCACACACAAGCTGGTCTATGTGCTGTTTTGCAAATTAGGATATTCACATTTAATGAAACAACGTCAAGTTTCTCCAGTGTTTTTGGTCTTTTTAAAACATTTCACTAATAAAATTGCTAGAATACCTTTTTCACATCTTTTAAATTAAACAGTCAACTCTGGTTGTAGTAAATCTCTGAGGATTAATATTGTTTCACTATATCCAATAATTAAAAACTGCAACACAGTTTCTCAACTATGATTTTCTTTCAGAAGTACAGTAAAATATCCAATCACCATGAATTTAAAATTTCAAGATTTTCTGGTTTCTTTTACACTTGATTCAGCACTGTCCACCCACTACTCATAAATATGTAAGTGCAGAGTTAACATCATTCAATACCCAAAAAATGATGAAAGGTCAACAGTTAAAGAAGTTTTTCAAAATGTGTCTGTCTGTCTGTTGTCTGTAAGCAACACAAGCCTCTACACTAGGACTATGATATATTTTCACACTGAATACTCCTCAATAGATCTGGCCTCACTCAAAGTTCAGTGATTTTCTGTAAATTCCTAAATAGTTGGGGGTACTTTACATGAAGCCCCCATGGCATTTTCAAAATTTTCTCAAAAATGGGTCCAAATTATTTCTTTAAATTTCTTGAAGGAATAGAGTGAAGTACACTAATGGTGGCACATATCTGATTTCAACTGTTTCTTTCAATTTTTGAGAATTGCGAAAGTTTGAAATTTGTTTTACTACAACTATAAAATTGAAGATAAATCTCTCCTAAAAATGAAATTTCGTCATTCTAATTAGATATTCCATTAAGTTTATATATATATATATATATATATATAGATATCATATTATTATATATATATATATGTGCACAAATTACACAAATGTAATTTTTTGCAATCTTTCTCACATCATTATTTACAACTATCATGTTATGTTATTATTTATGTTATCTTGTTATGTTGCTATCACTACTATGTTATTATTTGAAGACCTTGGGAAAAATTAGTATTATTCAACAATCAGACGGACCCATATAGAATTTCCATTCACAAACCCAACGTATTTGTAGACACAAATAAGTATTTGCCCGAATATATTAAAGAGTTTTTCTTTCTTTCTAAATATCTCAGGCGAAAAACAAGGTGTCATCCTATATTCGCAGATTAAGCCTAGTCGGTCAGGGTTTAAGGTTTTACATATCACAAAACTCGTGTAAATGCTGATGTAAAAAAACGAAGAAAATAAAAATGTGAATCTACAATATGAAATTTGTGTCATAGTCTCGGCATCCACAGCAAATCAGTCAGGCAATTCCGACATTTTTTTAATGGGCCGGTACAGAGAGAATCTGAAACAAATGGCATTGTATCCAATGTGATCCAATGTGAAAATGAATTCCGAGATTTTGTTTCAGTGTGCGTTCAACAAGGCCATGTGGAATCTTGGTTTGAGGCCCAGTGAATATGAATCTGCATTCTAAACTGTTAAAGAAACAGAGGCCATCAAGTGCGAAACTGACAGAAAATTTGGTTACCCAGAAGGGAATGTTCGCAGGTGGCGTTTGATGAAAGACTTGGAACAATGCAAATTCAGCAAGAAAAACTTTCAGGAGAGCCTATATGATTATGATAATTTTAAGGAACAAGAAAATGATAATTCAGCAATGTCTTAATATTCTCATCAACAAGACAATTTTCTAGTCAATTAGAATTTGGTATTTTATTTTCACTGAATAGTAAGAATGGGCTAAAAATGTTTAAAAATTCTCAGGAGTCTTCAAAATTAGGGGGTCATCTTATATTCGGGTAAATATGGTAATACAAATTTAATCATATAATTGATGCAATGACATTTTGCAGTGAAGGAAGAGTGAATTAACCAGGCGTTTTGAATGAATAACATTAAAAAAAAAAAACTTTTACAAAATGCAAAATACAGAGACAAGTGCCTGATTTTCCCAGAGGTGCAGTTTTGAAGCCCATGGGCTTTAGACCTAGGGAAAAATGGCCTTCTCTCAAGTTACTATACTATCCCCCCCCAGCCATAAGCATTTCACGAATTTAAAATGTAAATACGTGATTTTTCTCTACTCAGTCCACACATGCTGACCTCTTGGTGAGAGTAATTATGATGTTGCTGCTTAGTTACTGTCTTTTTTGGAGTGTCCTTTTGTTTTTGGTGAATGTGTATAATAATATTTTTAAGAAACTATATCACGTTGTTAATGTTCAGTTCGAAGGTTGGTGCCAAAGACACGAAGATGTTCAATAGAAGTTACTAATTAGACAACAGAGTGTAAAAATATTCCGAACATTAGTATTTACAAATCGTAGGAGTGTTAATGTAACTCAATATTAGTAATTAATATGTATTCATTTGTATTTTTTGATAATATTTCAAGATTATCATATTTATCTCATTTTCGTATGCTTATAATGAAAACTCCCCACGGCAGCAAATAACCTACTTCTGTCCCACTTTTGGTGGCCTAGAAATTGAGTTGTTCTCCTGGCTGAGGAAAAAGTTCTTTAAAAGAATTTCAAAGACTGTTCAGAACAATGTAATAAATGCAATTTTATAAATTTGACTATATGCACTATTCATGAAATAAATACCATATTATTTATCTCAGTTAAAGCTGATAAAACAACTGAAACATTGTTATGCCTAGTGCATTCTTTTATGTCTGATGCTTTTGTACTTACAATCTAAAATTCATTAATTCTCAAGGAGCATGAAAGATAGGTTCTAAAAAACTATATTCAAATAGTTTGAAAACATGATGATGAATGAAACACACACATTATTGGCGATCATTATGAAGAAACATGTTGTCTTGAGAAACTGTGCTTGTCAAGATTGAGTTAACATGCAATTGCACAAAACTTCACAACTGAATATGGTTCAAATATTGGATGACTTTTGCGACTCACCATTTTTAAAATAAGTTACTGTCGATAAACATAACCATAATTAACATGAAATAAATGGCCACATAATAATAGGCAGTTCTGTTCACAGTTCATCAACCTTTCATTTTAAGAAACACACAGAGAAAGTCAAGAAAAATTTGTAACATTCTACCAACATTATATTAATCATATTACAATTTAGCCACTTTTAATGTCGAGGAGTTTCAAAAAAATGAAATAAAAATCCAACTGAAATAACTTATATAAAAGATCTTACCAGTAGGTTGAGCCTGTTGTACAGCTCCATCTAATTGCATTGGCTGATATATGAAAGTTTGTCCATCTGATGTCTGAATTATTTGTGCTTGCTGGGGCTGTTGTATCACTATTTGTTGAGGAGCTCCACTGCCCTGCAAACATATATAACAATTATCAATTTAATTCTGTAACCTGTTAATCATATTACATATCTATAAACATTTTCAACTTCAGAAACAATTTAAAATGCAAGTAACTCCTGAATTTTACAGGCTCCAAAGCAAGACTGGAAAAAATAAAATGAGTACCTGCAAACTCGATACAGGTACAACTTGTATTTGCTGCAGAGCTTGACCACCTTGAGCCGCTACCTGAATTGTCTGAGCACCTTGGGGTACTGCATGTACCATAATTTGTTGTCCATTTGCACCTTGAATCACCTGACCCGCTTGGTTTACTTGCACAACCTTTCGAGCATTAAAAAAAAGTATTTAGCAACTAAAAAACTTCCACTATTTTTCTAGTACTCATCTACAACTGTTGGATAGGTGACCAACATTCTCACAAATAATTAGATGCAAACTCGCTATTTATTATAACAAATTAAGATACTATACCTAAGGAAACTAAAAATTGTGATTTCCTACACACTATTCTTTCACGTACAAATCACATACCTGCACTTGTTGACCTCCTGTACCAGTTGGTACAGCTTGCATCACAGTCACCTGTCCATCACTAGTTAATTGTTGTTCCATTATTTACTATTATTTGCAGGAGCCCGGTTTAAAACAAAGAAAGCCAGTTTCCCCAGCTGTAAATACAAATCATTCGATTAGATATTATAATCACTAAAGATGCAAGTGGTGTCAAATCGAACGTTTATCACTTATTTGTGATATGAAGTAAATAAAAACATTTCAACTATCTGTACCCGAGAGAACTTATATCAACTTAAAAGCATGATGAAATAGAGATGGAGCATTAAACCCATGGTTCTGACTAGCATTCCAAATGCGCGCTTTGTAGGCCAGACAAGGACCGCAAGACATAAAGGAACCCGAAAGTAGGAAATTACTGTTTCACTTGTGCAACGCAACCCGACCATTGGATTGATACTCATATACAGTAGATATCTTAAAGACGACGAAATTAGTAAGCAGGTAACCCAGCACGCATCGTGGCAAAGCAAGTAACTTTTCGAAGAAAAGCATTGCTTCGAAAGACTTGTAACAAACATGGCTTCCATTATTGTATTTCTGGGTCCGACGGGAGTAATACTATGAAATCTACCGTTAGTTTTACAAAAACAATCAAATTTTGCCGGCCACTGCCGAACACATGATCACAGAAGTTCTTAGATAATTTGTGGACTTACATTGGATATTTTCGACAGCACTTTCCCAATGATTGGTCGGCAAATTGTACACCAATGCTCGGCGAATCACCAGCCACACAACACTAGGCCAAGCCGTGTATTGGTGCTGTCGACTACCCAACTACCACTCCCTGGCGAGCTAGCGACCCGCCAAGGTGGTCGATGCCCTGTTGGCTAATCGTATCCAAATTGCAGACAGTTTTTGCACATTCTAAAACCACTTCTACATGTATAGCGATTAGAAATATCTCTTGGTTGTTGCCTGCTCGAGTCTTTAGGTGTTGGTGCCAACGCTAATGGCGGCCATTACATGAACATAAAGAAAAGAATGGCGTCTAGGGCTCTGAACGCTTCGCTGTTCATTCTGCTCTTTACCTTACGTGGACCCAAGCAGTTTTCATTGCTAGGGACGAGTTGTGCCTAATTGTTAAATTATAACAATTATTTTTCTCTAAAGTTGCATATTAAATTTTTTTCATTTGTTATTGAATTACAATTTTGTATCAATGCGTCCTTAATTACTTTGAAGTATCAACTAATTGGCACGTATTTAAACAATGCGAAAATACTTCGTATTGACAAGTGTTCGTGTTTTCCCATTACCAAATAAGTACTCTTGTACTTAATGTCATGAGATTTGGGGCAGGATTAGCGGGAAAAGTTATAGGTAATAAAAAATACAACTTTTTTTCCTGCTACGTCGATTTAATTATGCCAAATGTACAACCTTTCCCCTTTTTCTACTGACTAGGAGACGGATACAAAGCAAGCATTCTCTTAATTCTCCTTTTCGTTTCGCTCTAAAAATGTTATTTTTTTACATTTCACCTGTTTTTCTTTTCACCATTACCACTTCATGACAAAGGCAACATTTAATAATACAACAGGACCTAGATACCATAAAATATCTGTAAAACATACGCAAGCCCTTATTTTAATTACACATTTCCATAAGCATTTTGTTCTTTCACTGTTACAAGTTATATGTATGACAGTACCCCAAGTAATCACCACTTCTTTATAATTTAATGTTAAAGCAGATTGGTCCATCTAATATGAATTACCAGGTTTCAATGAAAGCAGTACAAACTCTCTAATTTTTAAAAGCAACAATACTCTTTACATTTCTGCAACCAGTTCACATAAGGCATTCAACAAAAAACAAACCAAAAATCACATGGTTGCTATGACTTAACTCCATTTTAAATAAACTAATTAATCAAATTCCTTCTCAGATCTGGTCCATGAACAGTTTATAATGTTAAGTGGTATACAAAATTAATTAGTATAAAATTAAACACATACCATCTAACAAGAAAGGCCAATTTAACAAACTACAAATTATTAACTACAAAGCTACTATATGGAATGATGTACCAGTCAAATTGTACTGTAACATAAAACCTATCCAGAATGTAGCACAGTCCCAACAAACCATTTGGACACAAAATAAGTTGCTGAGCACTGCTAACATTAACTGAACTGTTCAAATTAATCAACAAAGTGCATAATGAAACAAAATACTGAGTTTTGATGACTACTATTAATGCATTGAGACTGAGTTCCAACCCTCCTGGAAGCTAAAACAATGTAGCATTCACAAGGACTTTTGCATCCCTCTTTAAAAATTGATATGTTTTATACGCTATATTAACATTAAGATTCTAATAAGATTTGTTAAATAATAAAGGTGACCATTCCATTTATACTTCTGACACTTTTTTTCCTTTATGCTTCTAATGTGACAGAGACATTATTGGCAGATTGTCCACTAAACATGGTTACGCCAGTAGAAAACTAGATACTTACACCCTAAGATTGGCACAGAAAAACATTCCTTTATATATATATATATTTATATATCCCCCACTGATGATTATTGTAATTGGAATAATGTTAAATAATGCTATCAACTGACTGTGTTTTAGCCTCTCTTAATATTTGCGAAATTTTAATTCATTCTCTATTGGAAGAAATTTTGAACCAAAAGTTGCAAGACACCGCAACACTCCTATAAAAATCTTCAATGATACTGTGGATTGACATACTTAATCCATTGAGCAATGCAACTAATTATTTTTGAAGAACTGTATAAGACTCTCGCATTCTAATAGCAAGAAAATATAACAGATTAAAAATCCTTAACAAAAAAATGGAATTACACAGAAGTAAAATAATGTCTTGCAGTAGAAAGAACTGTAATTACACAGAATTAAAATGTTTTGCATTACTGCACAAAAACACTGTTTGTTGATAGCAAAATGTCACAAAGGTGGTCTTCTTTTTTACTACTAGTAACCTTGCCATTTATAAGAAAACCCATTGATAACACGATAATGAAACTGAAAAATGTAATAGTAACGAACTAAATGCCCTTACAGTGTGTAATAAATTCAGTTACTAATACAAATTTCAGTGCAAGATCCAACACAAAGACACCAACCCAGTCAGGTTACTGACAGCACACTACACACGATACAATAACACCATTCCAAATCATACATAAGCCACAGCAAATGTAAAAATGTCCAAAGAGGACTGTGGGCACTAGGCAAATGTGGATGTGAACATCAGATTACAAATAGAATTCAGACTTAAGTCACCTAATGACAAATTCCTCCTGATAGATTGTTTTCTCTCATTTGAATGAGAGCCTAAGTGAAGAGCTAAAAGAAGGCATCATACGTGTTTCACATGTCCGTTTATATACATACACACAGGAACACTACTACAAAAATATTGGTAACTGAAAACAGTTCTACAACAAATAATACTCACAAAAACCTAACCTTGTAATATAATAGTCACAACAAAAAATAAAAAAACATTAACACAAAATCTTGTGAAAACCCAAATAATTACAATGGAGTCTGCTGTGGGGAAAAGCAAATATTTTAACTCTTTCGCTGCAAAGATTAAGATTACTGATAACCAGCATCTCTGACCAAGCCAATATTCTGATATGGAAAGAATATGCAATGAGTGGTGCAAAGGGTATCTGTTCCACAGTGAAAGAGTTAATTTGTATGACATCCCATCCCACAAAGAAAAGCGAAGTTACTAACAACTGCCCATCTTTGGGCTATATGTACGTGTATATATAAAATCACGAGGTAATACTCCAAGTAAACTAGTATACCTTACCATTAAAATGATCATTGGCCTTATAATAAGTTTTGTTAAGATCATTAGTTGTAATCATTGGTTTAAAATACACTATTATATAATTCAAAATGCACACAAGCAAATAAAAATCTATATCATCCATAAGTGACAAAGAATTACATCCAGTTTTTGCAAGAGTACTGCCAGGATGAATCTAGTAAATAGTAAGAGAAACATCCATATTGTATAAGAACACCAAGAAGAAAAAACAGCTAGATTACAATGTACAGAAAACATTAAGCAACTTTTTTGTTTATAATAATGTTAAATATATATCGTGTCTAACGAACTGTACTGGAAATTCCTACAATCCTTTTAACAGGTAGTAAATTAAATACAGAATACCAACTGACAAATTGTAATTTGATATTTCTAGAGAAAACATCTTCTAAAACAAATAACTACAGAAAGTCTATTGCCAGCAACTGACAATTCTCCATGCTAGTCCTGAATGCATCAACACAACACGCATTAAGATTAGAAAGAAATAAAAAAAGAACCACAGAAACCCTTAAAACAGCTTTAATTACAAAACTACACTTTCTGACTCATTATACATATATCTACTTATTCTTAAGAAAGTGACATTGGTGTTGAATTGACAACTACATTACCTCTACCCAACAATGACAATAATTACCTGTATTAAGGGTATCTGTAATGATATGGAGAGATTGTTGCTCAGACTGCTGCCCAAGCTAGAGAGCATATATGCATACATCAAATACAGCATGGTTACATTAAAATAATTATGATGAATTAAATTTTCCACTCAACCAATGCTATTGCATAATTATCGCAAGAGAACATGTACGTATATAATCTTGAATTTAGTACCTTTTTATGACAGTGGTAAGATGTCAACAAAGCACCAAAGGCAATTCTAAGAATAGAATTCCAAATATATAACAAAAAGGCCAAACTAAAATATGATTTCCACATAATAAAATTTGTAAGGAAAAGAAATGGAAGTATTTTACATCTGACTCGTACTTCAATCCATGAAATTAACTTTTATTTTTCACAGAAAATAAAATGAACTTTAGTTACACATGAAGTAGAATTCTTTATAGCATGAATAATTAAGAATACTAGTGTTAAGTCAAACAATAGTAAGAGAAAAAGTCATCCTTCAAGCACACTTTGGTTTCTGTGCACAAGTGAACATATCTTATGTTCCCACATGACCAGAATGAGTCATACAATTTCCGAAAGTAATTAAGACACGTACCTCATTTTAGAATTTACAATCATACTGAATTAATACCGATAATTTTTTTTTTAAAAGGAATAAAAAATTTTAAATTACAATTGCTATCATAACAAATATTTCAAACATAAGAACCACAAAGATATAACAAATTCTACCCAGTAGAAGACTGAATTGAAAAATCTTTTAATGGTAACAGTCAATCTAATTCGTAGGTTGAGATATGGGAAAATTACAGTTCCCGTGAGCCAAGTCAGAACCATATTTTTCCCTGCATGTTATAATGTAGCTTTTTGAATTACAACTCAACACCATAGATACAATTTAAAAAAATAATTACATATACGCAAGGAACATGTAGGAGAATATCTTTGGTAGCAACCTACGCAAGGAAGATGAGAAACCAATCCTGACGACGCAGTAAAAACGATCCATGCAATGGACATAGTTCAACAAATATAAGGCGTTACATTTTTAACTCTTCTAGCCCGAATATGCTGGCAAGATTTGAGCGTATAGAGGCAACCCCAAGTATCACCAGCTAGGGCTGCTTGCCCAACCCACAAACCCTCCAAGGAATGGACCCACACAACCACAAATCGTAAGTCAACTTTTTTTTCACACAAAGAATAAGCGTGCATAGTTATAAGTAAAATTCCATTCAATTAGTTTGTATCTTATATGTACTATACATTTTATTCATGACATTATTTTAATAGCTACAAGCAATGATATTTCAAAACAAAATAAACCACATTAACCAATACATATTAAGACAAACATTAATCATTATAATAATATTTCAACTCTTTCACTGTGGAAGGTAGTGACCCTGATTTCTGCAAGGCAATGTGTCCACTAAATGACATCATCTAGTCACGCAGTGAAAGAGTTATATCAAGAACAAATACTTGACATGTAAGATTGTTCTATGCCCCACTTATTGAACAATTCACTGTAAGGCTACTGTGATTTACACCAGATTAAAAAAGAAGAAAATTCATTCAGGAACCTTGTATGGAATAACTTCATCGCACAGCAGAAAAATTGCAAACATGCTTCCTACCAATCAACATCAAGTGTCTAAATACACCACTTACATATTGGGAAATCTGACATGTTTCCCCTCAGACTACAAGATATCTTTTTTAATTCCAAAAATATTGTGAATCTTTTAATGGATTAATGTAATTACTAATTCCTACTGTACATGTGGTTTTATCACTGAGTGTCCATATGGCAATATTATACATTAGGATTGTTACACCATTAGGCAAATCACTTTTAAGATTGTAGTATTACCCACATTCTTCCCTAAAATTTAAAATACATTAAAATACTTAAATACCCACACTAGATCCCCCCTCCCAAAATGACCATCAAAAACTTCTAGTGCTAAAAACAGCCCGATGAAAGTTACAACTTACTAAGATTAAAATGCTAAAATACACTATTTACACTTGACTCAATAAAAGAAAAGATGTAGGTACTACTATTTTGCTAAGAGTACTTGCTACACGATGTAGTGTATATAGGACATATCACAAATTCTAACCCCCCGCAACCCTGCTTAGCTACAAGAGGTCATGCTCAGCGCAACAGTGAGAAATGGACACGGACTCTAGACACCAAGGCTAGTTCAACCGCATGAACAAGAACACAAATCTTGCCAATTTAGTGAACTCTGATACTATCTAATTTATGCTTCACATGCTTTATGTGCTGTGCAGAAGGTCTTCAACAATTAGTCAACACAAATGTGAATTTTTTTAGTTTGTACTTTCAGTGAATCAAGACATTATATTAGTTAAAATGTAATATGAATTTTAATACTGCACCACTTAAATTTCATCTGTAAAGCAAAGCCGACATGATGCTTATGCGATAATTACAAGAACACTAGCCCTACATGCTAATTAAATATACACCGTGTACATTAATGCCTAGGTTTCCCTTGTACAATAATATTAATAATAATAATAACATATACACCACAAAAATGTATTTTAATCAGATGCAGTGCCAATATCCATATTAGGGAAAAAAAAACAAACAATGTCCTACAATCCAGTATCTCACTGAGACCATCTCAGGTGGGGGGCTGTATTGGCAGCTCTGAGCCAGGAGCAGCACTGGGCAGAGAGCTATTGCATTAATGAGAGAAGGCTAACACTGAACACACAAGCAACAGGCTCCCCTGGAGATGCACAACCAACCAGGGGTACGCAAGAAGCTCTCTGCCAAGTTCTGGAGTTCCTGCAGGCCTTCTCCTGCTTGCACAAGCAACATCCATTTGTAAACAGAGTTGTCTCACTTTGACACCATGATAAATACATAATACAGATGCCCAGGGCATCCCAAACACAGCCTCACATCAGAAAACAATCATCATTCATTTATTCAAACATTCACCCACATTTACATATCTACACCAAAAATCACTTGCAAACATGTATAGGAGAAATATTTCAATACATTTAACTGTCCTGGCAATCATTTTTGGGGATGCTGAATGTCTGCCTACAATGAATGAATTAAAGCAATACTGGCATGCAACTTTCGCACATGTCACTACAGTTCATTGGAACGTTACAGTCTTTAAATGGACCTCAGTGTCACTTGATTTATTAGGATGACTTAATTTGACATACCATTTTCAGGGGCACTGAGAAATAAAAGAGCTTTATCAAAGGCAGGTTTTCATCTCCCCAAAATGGTTTCACAATTTTTACATATTTTAACAAATTATATTAACATAAAGAACTTTCTGACTATCATGTTAGGACAAATATACTTTTGTATATATATATATATGTACGAGGCTATATACATATATATATCTTTAATAGTGTACACATATGCCACATGACATGACAAGTAATTGATATAATTCAAACAGGCACATTGATGTGGGATTATCATTGTTTTTAAAAACAAGTTATATATCTACATGAAATCTACAGCCTCACCCACTTTTCTGAAGCTCATCACATCCTCACAAGATCAAGTGGGGATAAAAATGTATGCTGATAAAGAAACGAAGGTCATTAGATAAAATATAAATATTGAGAAATGTGATAAAAAATCAAGGCATTAGTGTTAGTGCTACTATATACAAATATTTCTAACAGTCAGATAAGTCAAATTGATAAAATTTCTTATCCAGCAAATTCTTCATTCCCATATTTACAATTAATTTTCTACACATTTAAGGTGTGTACATACACATTTATACCAAGAAGCATAAAAAATAAGGTAGCTTCTTGAACATTGGTGGGTCACATGAAGAGGAATGAGCATGCCAAAGAAACAAGTTACAAATGAGTATTTCAAGTGCTTGCTTCCCCACTCTCACATTAAAACAACAATTCTGATTTGAAATCAAATATACAGCAAATATTGAAAGAATAGCAAAACATCAAAATGTACAACACTGTACATTCATTTTGCCCATCAACAAGATAATCAACAATAAATATTTAACAGTGAATAAAACAAAGATTTTCCTCACATGCAGAAAACAGTTATGTATGAATCACAAAATATTTACAGCAAAAATATAGGATATCAAATTACCACACGAAATTGAATGCGTGGTCACAATTATTAATGCATGCAATCAATTAGGGCAGCTCAGATTCTACCCTGGCTGGGTTATTGTCAACAGAAAACAAAAACTAATATACACACATATACATATAATCAACCCATTTTAAAAGCTCTATTTTAATCATTATTTTTCAGTGATGACCAGCAGAGTGGTGATTTATTGTGTATCATCCTAGTCATCCACTGGAGAGCTTCTTTCTTTCTTTCTTTCTCTTCTACATTCTTCCCCTGCGCTTGAATTCAATGAACTCCATTCACAGAAACTTCTAAATCCACAGAACATTTGCAGTTAACACGTTCATTTCAGTTCTTAACACCAAGATTTCAATATGAAAACTCGGCTCTCAGAGGTCATTGGATTCTGCTTGAACAAGGTTTATCTGGAAAGAGAATTTCATTGAAAACTAAACAGGTTTCATAAAAAGTCACTACATTTGTCTTCTCTAATCAATGAATGTATAAAAAGCAACAATACACTTTAACACTTCTAGTTCTAGATTTCACAGTTATTAGAGAACAACAACATTTTTTTTTTATTTTTAAATGCTCACACGTGCCCCTAGCATGCCACCACACACACTCACTGGTCCACACCCCCCAACCCACTTGTTAAAAAACAAAATGGAATAAAATATGATCTACCTACCCTGTGCATATAGGCACAAGCACTTACGAACACAAACCTCCACCCCACCCTGCTCTTCCCTTGCTAATTAACTTTTCCATTCAGGAATGAAAATCATTTCACATAATCTCCAGGTCATGATCATTATTAAGCTTCGGATTTATAGGCACCAAAAACTGTAGAAATAGGCAGGAAAAATTGGCTTTAAATTGGTAATATAAATTTTTCTTATCCCTACTTATGTACTTGTTTAGAAAGTTTCTGAAGGTAACACGATATGTATAGTTACATTCATGGAATGTTTGCTTTCATCACTATTCTGACCAATCCTCGTAGAAATCCTAACTATGATTGTCAGATAAATTCAGACAAAAAAATGCTGGATTGCAGTAGCTACCTTTTAGCTTTTCATTAAATGCAAGCCGATACGTAAATGCTACTCTTATGATCTTTTTACTCACCTCTAATTTAAACATAATTGAAAACATTCTACGATTTTTTCCGTCGCCATGCGTAACACAAATTTAACTAATCGAGCTACAACAGCACATGCTTTCTTGCATTATTTCTTCAAAAAATAAACATTTGCAATTTTCAAAAATTCAGCATGTTCATCGAACCCGAGATCTGCTCTTTTAAGCATCCTATGTCCTATTTATAGAAAAAAATTAAGAAAATTGTAGCAGTTTTAGAGAATTATCTTTGTAATTTGAATTTCAATTAGAAATTATACAACAAAATACTTTTAAAAATTATACATCACCTTTTTTAAATCTGATTTTCAGAACAGATTTTATTTAAAACAAAATCACAGCATTCAATATTGTACTTTTGCAATGTTAATTTTTTGCAAGTGTCAAAAATACAGTGTGTTTGCAAAAAAATGGAATATTATATATATATATATATATATATATATATATATATATATATATATATATCTATATATATATATATCTAAAACCCTTTGATACATATGAGGAGACAATTTAAGAAAAACCTCTTTGGAGCTATTTTAGAAGTAAAAAGTAACTTCACCACCACCAGAGATTTTGCACTTTTTCATAACACTTAATACCTGCGCTGTAGTGGCAGTAAAATGGAACACAAATTTATTGAAAGTTGTTCAATTTCTCTGTACTCTGCAGAATAAAAATGAAAATACAATTTTTTAATTTTTTTTAAAATAAGAATAATTGCATTTTGATACAAGAATATGCAACATTTATGCATTTAAACACAAAATAGGCATTTAAAGGCACTATTAAAATACTCATATAATGCTCTTTGTGAAGAGTGAGGGACCATATTTTTTGACAGACAAATTCTTGCAACATTAATTTATTTGTCAAAAAAAATGGACCCTAACCATCACAAAATTATAACTAATAAATCATAACAGACTAAAAGGTGGAAATAAGTCTTATAAAGCTCCTAATGCCTCAAAATGAATAAGTAACACAAAAGATTGTGCCTTCCAATGAAGGGAAAAAAATAGGCAAATATCCACAGCTTAATCATTATTTAACAAGCATGTTGGATTAAGCAGACAAGTTAAAGTAACAGCTAACTCACCTGTTATGCAGCAGCTATTATTCAGTAAACCATAAACTAGGTTGATACTGATGTGATTTGGCTGGACTTAACGGGGCAAAACCATAACTTGCAGCCACTTGTGGGTGAGCAGGGAATACAGCAGCAGGCTGCATGTGAGCAGGCAGGGGATGTGAAGGGTGTGTGGTCAGCACAGGCCGCGCACTTGCGTGGTGGGCTGGTGGGGGCAGCGCCCTGCTGGAACACACCCCACGGCCAGCTACAGACCACAGCCACAGATAGGTCTCATTTTTAGAGCACAAAACAATGAGCAGTGAATACGCAAAAATGAATATTCACTTAGTGCAATAATAACTTTGGCTACAATAAAATTATCTGTCTCTAAATGTTGAGACCAGACTGACACATTTAGTATCAAATATACCTCAGTAATTTTTAAGATATTTAAAAGGAATTTTAAGGATCTCTATGCCCTACAACAAAATATGCCAAAAGTGCATTTAATACATACAGATAAAGAAAATGCTGATTTCTTAATTCTTAGGAGAAGGAAGTTTTGAAGCAGACTTGTAAAAAGTTTTACATTGTTGACATTGTTATATTTTTTACCTGCCACACTTTAAAGAAAATATTTGAAGAAAATTTAACAAATTCTTTATTGCCTTTTTTAGCAGGTGTGTCCATTGTTGCAACTCCTGGACAGGGTTTGTACCCTTAAAACCACACTTAGCACTCAAAACACTGGAATTACCTTTAAGAGAATACAGGTAATAATCTTATCTATTACTTTCCACAATTTTCAAATAGGAAGTTTTATTCACTCATATACTGTGTCTCTGTCTCTCTCTACCCTCCCTCCCCCTCCCTCTCTCATATTATATATATATATATATATATATATATTTATATCTATAATATGAATAGATAGATGATAGATAGATAGAGAGAGCGAGAGACAGGCAGAGAGTGAGGCGGCAAGGAGAGAGAGCAGAGGAGCAGGACAGAGAGAGAGCAGAAGAGAGGAGGAGGGCGAGACAGACGCGAGAGAGAGGAGAGACGAGGGAGGAGCGAAGAGACAGACGAGAGAGAGAGAGAGAGGGAGGAGCGAGAGACAGACGAATGGAGAGAGAGAGAGGGAGGAGGAGAGACAGACGAGAGAGAGAGAGAGAGAGGAGGAGCGAAGCGACGACGAGAGAGAGAGAAGAGAGGAGCGAGAGACAGACGAGAGAGAGAGAGAGAGGAGCGAGAGGACAGACGAGAGAGACGAGAGAGAGGAGCGAGAGACGGGGGCGAGAGAAGCGAGAGACGGGGGAGAGAGGAAGCGAGAGACGGGGGACGAGAGGAGCGCGAGACGGGGGAGAGAGGTTTAGCGAGAGACGGGGGAGAGAGGAGCGAGAGACGGGGGAGGAGGAGCGAGAGACGGGGGAGAGAGAGCGAGAGACGGGGGGGAGAGGAGCGAGAGACGGGGAGAGGAGGCAGCGGGAGACAGGGGGAGGAGGAGCGAGAGACAGCGGGAAGAAGGAGGAAGCGACGAGAACAGGGGAGAGAGAGCGGGAGACGGAGGAGCGGGAGAGGGAGCGGGAGACGAGGAGCGGGAGACGAGGAGCGGGAGACGAGGAGCGGGAGACGAGGAAGCGGGGACGAGAGCGGGGAGACGAGGAGCGGGAGACCGACGAGCGGGGGGAGACGAAGGAGCGGGAACGAGGAGCGGAGACAGGGGAGAGAGGAGCGAGAGACAGGGAGAGAGCGAGCGAGAGACAAGGGATGAGGGAGCGGGAGACAAGGGGAGAGAAGGGAGCGGGAGCAGGGGAGAGAGGAGCGGGGAGACAGGGGAGAAGAGGAGCGCGGACAGGGGAGAGAAGGAGCGAGAGACAGGGGAGAGAGGAGCGAGAGACCAGGGGTAGAGAGGAGCGGAGAGCCAGGGGAGAGAGGAGTGAGAGCGCGGGGAGAGAGGAGTGAGAGCGCAGGGGGAGAGAGGAAGTGAGAGCCAGGGGAGAGAGGAGTGAGAGCCAGGGGAGAAGAGGAAGTGAGAGCGCAGGGAGAGAGGAGTGAGAGCCCAGGGAGCGAGGAGTGAGAGCCAGGGGAGAGAGGAGTGAGAGCGGCAGGGGAGAGAGGAGTGAGAGCCAGGGGAGAGAGGGAGTGAGAGCCAGGGGAGAGAGGAGTGAGAGCCAGGGGAGAGAGGAGTGGAGAGCAGGGGAGAGAGGAGTGTGAGCAGGGGAGAGAGGAGTGAGAGGCCAGGGGAGAGAGGAGTGAGAGCCAGGGGAGAGAGCGAATGAGAGCCAGGGGAGAAGAGGAGTGAGACCGGGAGAGAGGAGTGAGAGGCCAGGGAGAGAGGATTGAGAGCCAGGGGAGAGAGGAGTGAGAGCCAGGGGAGAGAGGAGTGAGGCAGGGGAGAGAGGGAGTGAGAGGCCCAGGGGGAAGAGAGGAGTGAGAGCCAGGGAGAGAGGAGTGAGGCCAGGGGAGAAGAGGAGTGAGAGCCAGGGGAGAGAGGATGTGAGGCCCAGGGGAGAGAGGAGTGAGAGAACAGGGGAGAGAGGAGTGAGAGACAGGGGAGAAGAGGAGTGAGAGACAGGGGGAGAAGAGGAGTGAGAGGCCAGGGGAGAGAGGAGTGAGAGCCAGGGAGGAGAGGAGTGAGAGCCAGGGGAGAGAGGAGTGAGAGCCAGGGGAGAAGGAGTGGAGAGACAGGGGAGAGGGAGTGAGAGCCAGGGGAGAGAGGTAGTGAGAAGACAGGGGAGAGAGGAGTGAGAGACAGGGGAGAGAGGAGTGAAGAGACAGGGGAGAGAGGAGTGAGAGATCAGGGGAGAGCGGAGTGAGAGACAGGGGAGAGAGGAGTGAGAGAAGGGAGAGAGGAGTGAGAGACAGGGGAGAGAGAGTGAGAACAGGGGAGAGGGAGTGAGAGACAGGGAGAGAGGAGCTTGGAGACAGGGGAAGAGAGAGTGAGAGACAGGGGAGAGAGGAGTGAGAGGACAGGGGGAGAGAGGAGTTGGAGAACCAGGGAAGAGAGGAGTGAGAGCCAGGGGAGAGAGGAAGTGAGAGACAGGGGAGAGAGGAGTGAGAGACAGGGGAGAGAGGAGTGAGAGACCAGGGGAGAGAGGAGTGAGAGACAGGGGAGAGAGGAGTGAGAGACAGGGGAGAGAGGAGGTGAGAGACAGGGGAGAGAGGAGTGAGAGACAGGGGAGAGAGGAGTGAGAGACAGGAGAGAGAGAGGAAAGTGAGAGACAGAGGAGAGAGTGAGAGAAGGAGGGGGATACCTAATTCTGGAAAATGTTATTTATTTTTCATCCATATGTGTTTGAAACTTTACACCTTCAGAATTAATAAGAGATCAGAATTTTGGAGGGTACTTTACAACTTCAAAGTTCCATAGTTGCTTAAGTTCATCCTTTTTTAAAACTTGTCCTTCATCTTGAATATTGAAGCTTGAAATTGCTTTCTTAATGCATTTTTTCTTCAATATTAGATATTCAGATTAATTAGTGTACAGTTTTAACAATATATTAGAATTTTTCACAAAAACATGGCATTTTTTTCAAAAAATATTTAAGAAATATTTTCTCAAAAAGGTCTCCAAATTTACAGCTTCAACAGAGAAAATTGTGCTAGAAAATATGAAGAATTTTCATTAAAACTTCAGAAATTTTGAAAGCTAACATTTTTTTAACCTGTCATATACCTTCAATTCTTCATTATAATTTAAAATTATTTAGTGTGGTTTGGACAAAAATATTAATATATAATTTCTAGTCAAATTGTAACAATTTTCCAAAAATGCCTAACAGGGTTTTCTCAACAGCTCAAAATATTTAATAAACTTTTGTAAGAATGCAGCACAAAACTCTAAATTATATGTTACAAGTAGTACTTTCATTAGAAGTATTGAATTTTCAAAAATTTGAAAATTTTTTAGAGGATACAAGCCTCAATATTATAATATTATGTAACCAATTTAATCAATATGAGAAAATGCCATTTTACACCTTGCACAGAGAAACAGATTTTTTAATTTTTTTTTAAAGAAGGTATTGAAACTTCATGGATATTTTCCAAAGTTTCTCAAATAAGACTCCATATTTATTCTTTGAATTTTTGACTGGTATCATTATTATTAAGTAGTTTATTATACGAAACAAAGAGATAATTTACCTACTTTGTTTTGCCTCTTCTAGCAAAATAACTCGACAGGGCTTAGATTTTCATCACAATGAAAACCTTATTTCACATTTTTTTTCCAAAATATTTTCTTTCCCCGCAGTCATAGTCACATTTTGTACATTCAGATAAATAACTATATTCTTTCTAAAACTTTGCTAAGCTCACTTGTTTCTAAACTGAACACAACAGAAAATGATTCAAGAGCTTCTACAAAGTCATTGAAAATGACACATCCTAGGTCCTTCAACCAAGATTTTTATGGACCTGAAGGGTCAAGTTTAAGTGAACAAGCAAAGTTAGTGAGGACAGGTTGGGAAGATGGGGTGGGTGGGAAAACAACAGGAAAACAGGGTGGGGGGACAGGTAGGAAAATGACACAGAACACTGAGGAAATTTCAGGGGAACAGGTAGGACCTGAAGTTGTTTCTGTAGCAGGTTTCAAAATGAGATCATTTTGAAACTTCTGTTACACGTTTGGAGATTTAGCTCTTCTAGTGACCCCTTCACCTTAAGCACGAGCAATCGGATACAATTAGTAACTCAAAATCTATGTAAATTTAAATTGATGGAATAGGGACCGAAATAATATTCCACAATAAAATTAAAGCGACTGATTTTCTGTGAAATTCAATCTCTACGCTTTGCAATATTACAATGTTAGTTCATGTACAATACTGGATATTTAATGCTAAGTTCAGGGATTAGCTATTTGAAGTTAGGATCCAGAATGAGCAGTTTTTCTGTTTTAAAATATTGATTTACTCAGTGCACAATTTTTGCAGGGGGCTATTTAGTCTTTAACTAAACTAAACAGATTTATTACCCACCAACTAGTCATTTAAGCAATAAAACCCATATTTAACTTATGTAATTGCTAATGTGAACAATTTGAAATAAAATCATTTTCAATCATTATTTTGAATTGTGAACTAGACAAATTATTTATACTTAAATCCTGAAATAGGCCAATGTCCACCGTTTTTACCCACATGGACTAGGACAAAAATGTTTACACATTCCAACATAGTGAATTTTCTATTTTCTCACTGTCTGAAAGACATGATTCGGATAAACACAATTGCTCAATCCCTGATCTGAAATGCATCTGCGAGAGAAATGGCATAGTGCTTACATCCTGAAGTTATTATTAAGAGAGTTGATGCTTTACTATACTTGACCAAGTTCAAGACTAGGCTCCAGCCTTAGCAATGAACATAAAATATTTCTGAGTTTGCCTAACCTGTAATTTATATCACAATTTTATTGAAAATACTATTTTGCTGAACACTTTACTTTGTGCATCAAAGTTCATGGCGAGGTTCCAACCTATGCGATAAACATAAAACATTTTTGAGCTTGTCCAATGGGCAATTTCAAACCCATTTCACATTAACATACATTTTAAAATTAATTAAATGGGCCATTCTCATTTCATATGGACACTAAGACCAAAATTAATCTTCAGTTCAGGAATTGAGCATATGTGTTAACCCACAAAATGTTTAATATTAATAAGATCATTTGTGAGGTAGATACCTTTTAAGAATTAAATACATAAAAGATGTTGTCCAGTATAAAAATTATATTTAATCTACAGATACTTTCGATCCATGCAATCGAAAAGATCTTTAGATACTAGATAATTTTTATATTGGACAACATTTTTTATTTATTTAACCATGACATGTTGTAGGTATTTCATTTCAGACATTGACTGAATAGAAATACCCACAATGTGACATGGGAATTTTATTCTGTCCATGTTGTGTTTTACTCAAAAAAATTGTCAGTTACCAAAAGTGGCATTTGAGTGTTATATATACACACACAGTCAACAGTTGGACACAGTCCATGTGTACTGATCACAAAATTCCCTTTTATAACTAAGCAAGTCAAGCATATGTAAGTATAATAACAAATAAAATGTCAACAATGGAATAGCTAACTTTTGTTTCAGAAATAATTATAGCTGAAAAGATAAAAAGAACTTCTCTTCATGATTCCCTTTGAGATATAAAGGAAATTTAGGGAAGAATCCCCATTTTCATTTAAAGGTTTGCAAAACTATTGAAAAACAAAAGATAATTCACGACATATTTAAAGTCCTTGTTTTGTTAAACTCAATAACCAGAAACTATATTCCTAGTTTTAATTATTGATGACTAGGGGGCAGATTTTAAACGTCTTTTTTTTTTTCTTTTTTTCACTCTAGGACACTGCCATTTAGAACAGAAATTCATTTTGTTACAACAAAAGAAAGTGTACCAATTTATAAGTAATTTTTTTTGCATTTTTTGTCGATTTTGACTAATAAGTTATTTTTTACCTTCTTATGTCAATGTTCATGCATTATTCGCAGTTTTCATCAATTTTAATATCATTTTAATGGTACTTGCTTCAAACAATATTTACGAGGTGCAACACACATTCACAACAGAATTCCCGAATAGCCTATTCGATTTCTTCGCTTTTATACTGTAATGCTAGCCATTGGGAGTACTATGTAATCTAAGGTTCCTGTGACACCTATCAGTGCCATTGTCAGTTCGGCTGATTTTGTGATTAAGGCAGACATTTTCTTTTAAAGAACACACCAATAGTTTGCGAGCTGATTTCACATGAACAAAAGGAAGAAGATTCAATTACATCAGTAACATCTCTAACAGCTTCAGTTGTTCATCTGAAGCAGTTTTGATAAATTTTTGAATGTAATTTTTTGTTTTGTTTTTAAGACATTTTAAGAACATTTTATTGATAATTTTTTTGCAATGTTTTAGGTCATTAAAATCTGCCTCCCACTGATGACAAACAAGCAACCGAAAATCAATTACACATTGATAATTTCTGAAAATTCAGAGTTTGCAGTGAAAGTAGAACATGCGCAATGGTCATCTGGTTCAATTGCAAAACAAATTTGATGAAAAAAGTAAGTAGAATTTTTGAGAAAACTTTGTGAATGTTGTAGAGTGAAGACAAGATTTTCCTTAAAAAGAATAAAAATAAACAAAACCTTTACAGAAATAATTTGCATACTTCGAAAGATTGATAATGGAATACTATCTTTAAAAAAATTACGATATTTGATGAGTGCCAAAATTGTTTACACAATTCAAATTGATTTGAGACTGTCATATCTGAAAGGATACATCCACAAATATTACACAAAGGATCAGGGACTCTCAAAACTCTTCAAAATGAATTTTCTAACAATTATAATACCATCTCTATATTAAATACCATAGATGAACTAAAATAATTATTAATTGGAAAGCTAGTGATAAAATGATCAGATTTCTAATGGTGTCAGTACAGAGCTGAAACCTCTCTTGATTCCCACCTGTACCATAAGAATACATGAAACTCAGGGCTTTATTTTTGAGCTTCATTCATTTTTCACAACAACAACAACAACAACAACAACAACAAAAAACACACACACACACACAAATGTATGCTAGCCTTTATTAACTCACCCTGCCGTAAAAGGAGCAACCTGATGGCTGGCTGGCAGATAAGCAGGCTGAGTAGTAGTCACATAAACTGCAGGAGGGCGGCGATACAATTCTGGCTGATGGTACAGAGGCTGCCCAGCTGCAGACAAAGGGTGCTGAGGAGGAGACAATCTGCTTGTGGATGCAGCCAAGGCAGGAGGAGGGTGCCCTGGGGGTTGGGGAGAAAGATGTGAAGTGCTTGTGTGGCGATAACCCTGATGAAGAGCTGGATGAGTGGCAGCTGCGGCTGCTGCTGCAGCAGCTGCAGCTGCTGAGCTCCAACTCTTGGCCTGAGCTGCAGCAAGCAAATGCTGCTCCCGAGAAGACATAGGCATCGGTTCCCTTGTTGTATGTGCAGCAGGAGGTTGGATGTAATCTTTGTGGACAACAGCTGTAAATATAAAAAACAACAAGTAAATATTCTGAATAAGAAACATAATATATAATAATAACAAAATCAATTTTACATATTACAAGATACAACTTACTTCCTGTTGAATGAATGCAGAATACATTATTTGTTTCAATTTAATTGTGAATAATAAGATTATGTTCTCCGATAGTCATTTAAGAAATTAGAGACAAGTAGTGTAAAAACTTATTATTATTATTTTGCAATGAATGTGACTTAGAATAATTATTCAGAGATATCACATTTATTTTAGATCAAATTTTATACTTTTTCTAGCATCAGGCCAAAACATGCCACTTGTAACAACAGCATCAAATGTTTCTGTACTAAATATAATCTTTGGGAAGATTTAGAAAACCCAATTTAACAGAATTTTTAAAATCACTAAACCTATTATATTGTTTATGAATTTTATTTTCATGCCATGTTGTGCACACTGTCACTTTCAATATCTGCTAAGTAGACAAAAGGTAACATGTGTTGTCCCCATGCGCTCCAGAGTGTAGTTTTGCTGACCACGGTCTTAAAACATTATGCTTTTTTATTATTCGCATTGATTGTAATTATCTTTTTTCTTTTCAATTTACTTCACTTAATGACAGCATTTAAGTAATTAAACCTCAAGTCTTTCAGTTACGTCTGACTACAACATATTGTTTTTGTAAGGTATGATAACCACTTCAATAAATGTAGAACCAAAATGCATTAGGAAACAGAAGAACAGTGAAAATTACTGTTGATCTTCCTGCATGGAATCATACTTAGAATTGAGATTTCCAGTCTCTTCTCTTGTGAGGAAATTAATTTCTGTTTTAGAAAACAATCACATTCTGAAGCTTTTTCAGAAATGGAGCTTTAAGTTCGAATTACTTCTTGATGTTTGATGAGAGTTGAGTCTAGAAAGTGGTTCCAGTAAGACAACCTACATAAAATTAAAGTATTCCTCACAAGAGAAAGCTGGAAACAGAAGCTGAAAGGAGATAGAGATATCTGCAAGAACATTTTTTAAAAAATTATAGTAGAAGAACATTGTATTTATAGCCTAATTGTTATTGGCGTAATTATTATTCAGTACCTTTTTTATCAATAAGTGTTCTGTTTATTATTACTATTTAGACAGATGTATTGTTAGAATTTTTTTCATGAAACTATAGAAGCAATCTAACAAACCAATCAGAAAAATGTGCAATTAAGTTAAAACTTTTGATATTGATGTATTAGACCTTAGTATCTACCACTTACATATCATCAATAATTGTAATTAATATACCTTGTGATAATGCGATTATTACATCTTTTACCTTGTGATACTAGATGCCTTCTGATAATTGTGCTACTTTGATAGTGGACATATCAATGTCTGTTAAGTTTAATGAAGAAAAATTCACAAAATTTATTTCTACTTTAAAAAACGTTACTTACATTGCTGAGGTATATGATATTCACGATGACTCCCAAGGTGATCTCGAGTTCCAGGCTCTCGCTTGTGAGCTGAGGGAGGAGCCAGGATGTCTCGGCCACTATGAGCAGCTGGGGGAGCCCATGAACTGCGCTTGTCTCCACTCCCACCACAGCCATTGCTGTAGGACGTTGCATGCTGCTCTTGTCCATTTGACGAAGTTGAGGCATAATGATAGCCTGTTGTAGCTACTACTCCGTTTGCAGCAGATGCAGCAGCACAGTGAAGATAATCTCCGTGGTGGCCATGGTAATCAGGCACTCCAGGTTCCCGTTTTGTGGCCACTCCCAGCATACACTCAGACTGTGCTTTGGCGAGAAGACGCTTCTTCTGAGACTGTGATGCTCCTGAGTTTCCACTACCTCCACTGCTACTGCTGCTTGCAGTACTCGAAGATGCATAGCCTGAACTGTTGAAACAGCAAGCCACCCGCCCTGAGTTCAGTGACTGCCACTGACTTGATGTCCCACTGTGGTGAACAAGAGGCGTGCATTTCAACAAACATTTAATTGAACTCAATTGAAAAGACAAATACCTAGTGCAAAACACCTATATACTTAACTTTACCCATGACAGAAAATATGTTGGACAGATTTTACAAATACAAAGAAAAAATTTAAAAAGGTGAAGTCAGTATTACAGAGTTTGCAACACAAAACCATTAATAACTTCACAATGTTTTCTTAAGATACAATAACCGGCTTAATGTTAACAGGCATTTATAAGACATTTATTTTCATACCTAATAGAACATGGGATTTATTACAGAATAAATAGTACTTAACATTAAGAATAACTTAAGCCCATTTTATACAATCATTTTTTTCATTGGTACAGACAAAAAGACAGATCAGACAATGCAATTTGTACAGAAAAACGACTCTTGTCTCATTTTTCAGTACAGATTCCATCCCGTTTGACTATCACACTCCTGGTGTCACTTTCCAGTATTTGTCCTCGTTTTCTGCTTGTGAGGAGTGATTTATTTTTCCTGCAGTTTTGAGAGCATTCTAATGAGTTCAATTGTAATGTGAAGTGATTAGTGTGACTAGAATTAATTACGTGCAGAAAATGAAATGACTAAAATATTAATCTTCTTCACTCAGTTTTGATACCAAACCAAAACCATGCAGTAACAAACATCCCTTTTCAATTTATTTTCAGTACAAGAAAATGATGAAAAATGAGTGTAAAACAGGCTTTTCATATGAAAGAAAGTCAATTAAGTGAAGTCAAGAAAGTTATTTCCTTTTCTTTCTATTCTAAATGAATAACAATGATGACAAAATCCAAGGGGTGAATATATTGGTGATTTTAAGTAGTCGCCACACATTCAATTACAGTGCACCTGTTACATTTACTCAGTTTTTGAATGACTTCTATTGAAGATAAGATATCAATTACTCAGGTAAATGGTCACTCACCTATGTTGAGGTTCATGTTTAATTTCTCGCACCACATGGTTGGGTGTCTGTACAACCATCTGTGGTTGTTGGATTTGAGGTTGATGAGATTGTGGTTGTTGCTGTTGCTGCTGCTGTTGGTTGGAAGTCTGTACAACCATCTGTGGTGGTTGGATCTGGGATTGATGTGCTTGCTGCTGCTGTGTATGTTGAAGATACAGCTGCTGCTGTTGCTGCTGTTGGAGTTTTTCTGGACTACGATGTTCTTCTCCATCACTATCAGCAACCGTTACACACGAAATAACATTTTTTCGTTGCCGGGTGCTATTGCTTCGTGATGGTGTAGATTGAGTACTGTTAAATCAAAACATATCATTCTCAACTTTTTCTAATACACCCAACATTTTATGTGAATGAATTCCATATTAGTTGTTCTAAACTTAATATGAACTTAAGACTCACTCTTGGCAGAGGGTAAAAAAATTGAATAACACTATTTACAAATCTTATAATTTGAAATATAAGAACATTTATGTCAAGTGAAATTCTCATGGTAACATTTATTTCAAAAACATTATTTTAGTTTTAACTATCAAACAAAATAAAACAAGAGAACAGAGAATGTGTGTGTGTGTGTTAAATGTGGAAGCTGGTCTCAACTAGTGCAAATTGTGCAACACTAAAATTTAATTTTCTACTAGTTCCTTCATAGACAGTTCATTATTTCACCTTCTTCAAAATGAATAACAATACATTACTTTCTGTGAATATATAACGATGCCAATACAGTGAAACCCCTTTATAGTGTTCTACGAAAAAATATAATTAAAACTAAATAAAGAAACATCCTTCTGAAGACACCTAATTGTAATTCAATAACGTTGAGGAAAATGTCTTTGCATAGTTGCAACAAATATTAACATCCTGACTATAAATTTTTCACAAGAGCAAGTACCAGGAACAAGAAATACCGTATTTACTCAAATATAAAACGACTTCTTTTTCAAAATATCAGTCAAAAAATGCAGGTTTGTCTTATCTAGATGAGAATATCCTAGATCAAGCCTTGCCGGTTACAATTTAAGTTTGCCCATCCATGTCACAAAACTCAAATGTTGGCATAGCAATAAAGTGTAAAGACTAAAAATATAGCATGTATCTACAAAAAGTATATTCGGTGTCATATTCTTGGGGTCCACTGTGAATTTGCAAGGCAATTCTGATATATATAATGGGCCGGTAAAGAATCTCAAACAAATGGCGTTGTATCTAATGTAACGTAATGTGAAAATGAATGCTGAGAGTTTGTAACACAATGAGGATTCAACCACGCTGTGTGGAATCCCGGTTCAACACCCGGCAAGAGCAAATCTGCATTTTGAACTGTTAAAGAAAGAGGCTATCAACAAGTGCGGGACAGATAGAAAATCTGGTGACCCAGAAGAAATTGTTCTTAGGTGGTATCTGATAAAAGACTAAGAACAATGAAAATTCAATGTGAAAAACTTTCAGAGGGGCCTAAAAGCTTAATGTTGCAGCATGAATAGAAGCCCACAAAGCAAGAAACTTTGATTCATGTGAAGATAATGAGGGTAGTGACAAAAACCATGATCGTGATGATTTTAAGGAACAAGAAAATGATAGTTCAGCAGGAAGTCTTAACATTCTTATCAGTAAGGCAATTTTTAATTTTATTTTGACTAAATAGTAAGAAGTAGTTAATAATTTTAAAAGTTCTCAGGGCGCCTCTTCAAAATTAGGGGTCATCGTACATTCAGAAGCAACTTATATTCGGGTAAATACGGTAACATTAGATTGACTCGACTACAAAGTAGCTCCCAAGCACCACAAGAAAAATTAAAACTTCAATCTATTCATAACATACAAATTAAATCAAATACACACATATTAGGGAAAATAAGTGCATATTTTTTTTGAAAGTAAAACAAGTCAGATACACATTTTGTTAATAAAAGAAATTTTTCTTCTAAAGTAAAAAATTAATAATTTGAAGAATCAGGTGAAAGTATTTTACAAGCATTGTTGCAAGCAAATACATTTCGTGGCTGAATTGTTATTTCTTAATATATTCTCTGGTAGGGAAAGTAAATATAATACACCATAAAACACATATCTAAACGATTCATTTAGCATAAGAACTTACATTTTCCCACTGTCAAATTTATATTAAAAATTAAGGCAACTACATCACACTCAACAAATTTGGGGTATAATCAAGCCACTTTTCTCTTCTTTTGAAGTTTTGTCAAAACACTGAAGTTGATGAAGTTAATTGAAGTTTCAAAATAAACATGCAGCAACATGATCTTGTCATTGATGCTACTGGTATCAAAACAGATCATATTATCTGGTATTCTCAATCAGTATAAAAACAAAATGCGAAACCTAAAGCATTTTCAATTAACTGGTCCACTGTATAATGGTTAAAAGAACGTATTTGAAAATACCAATTTGGATGTACTGAATATATTACATTTGAATGATCTGATGATAAGAATAATCTATTTATTGTTCATTGACTTAAACAAAACTTTTCAATTTCACTATAATGAGATTTCACTGTGAATGAAAATCTTAAGAATGTTATATCTAACTGTACATTCTTGAAGCAGTTATGCAAGTCCATCTTAATTTCCACATGGTGGAAGAGTTATTCTTTCAATACAAGTTAAAATAAGTCACTAACAACTATATTTTAAGTTTCCACAACAAGGCACACGATTGCCCATGTTTAAAAGGCAGTGATAATTGTGCAAAATTCGTGAAAGATATGTTTTGCATTTGCTCTGTGAAATTGCAAGCCTCCAGTATGACACTCAGCACAAAATGAGGCAACAGACATTAGAAACAACACAATGTATGGATTATTAAGACTAATTTAAGAATTAAACAAATGTAATTACTACTGTTAAATATTTGAAGAAAACACTTACAAGAGTTAGTTACAATATTCCCAAGTAAATACCTCAAAGGTTACAAAAATATCAAGCAATGGAAAGATAATCAATGATGACATCTTTAACACCATATGCATGTAAGGCTGAGACACAATCCACTTATCCAAATTACAACACCCCAAAGAATGTTATTTCATCCCAGCAAACTTGCATGCAGGAGTCCTGAAGCAGCCATTTGCTCTAGTCCCCCAAACGCCAAAAATTTATGAAATGCATCTTACACAGGAATAGAAATAAAAATTAAATTAAAACACCAGAAACTTCCCATTCATAACAGAGTATGAAATTACAAAATGAAAGGCAAAAGAAATGTCAGTGTATACAGTCCAAATCACCCAAATTTCTTTTCCATTATTTTAATGGCACACGAGGAACATGATATTAAGAGGACATCTGACCTCAATTTGAAAATTGTCAATGATCAACTTCAGCTACTTAAAAAAAAAATTTTACTTTTTATTCAAGTGAATTTTGGTTGAATTTATTTTCTTCATGAAAAATTAATGAAAGCAATTTTGCTTACTATTATAAACTTTACATCATTGACTCTTCCCCTTTGCTTATAGATTACGGGGTCAAGCAACAGTAAACGTTTTCAACATCTCTATAATTTATTAAATTCTCAATCATCATAAAAAACGTAACAAAGAAAAATGTAACTTCACAATCAAACCTAAAAATACATTCCAATCTTAACAAGTTTGTTTACAAAATAAAACTATTCTACGGTTAATGTAGTTTAGGACTTCAAAATTGTATGATTTAAAAGAAAAAGTTTTTCCAACAAAAATTTGTTTTATATCAAGAACAGAATATTGATTTAAAAGTGACTAAAAATTATAGACTATAACATACCTTCAAAGGCATAATTGTTATTAATTATTAAAGGCTATTAATTTGTAAAGAGGAGACAAGAGCAAATTGCTGTTCGTAGTTTATAATCACACAGCACCCATGAAGCAATGCTTGAAGAGGAACGTAATGTTTCCCTGAAAGTCAGCCTTATCTGGTGTAAGCAAGTGAAAGTGGCCAGTGGAAGGCGGCAAGCCAGCAGCAGTAGCAGCAATGGCAGCAACAAGGCAGAAGAACAGAAAAGTGTCTTGTTTTCTGTTGTTTGTTGTGGTTGATACCTGCGACACGCATCGTCTTGTGAGGCTATCGTCAACACGGAAGGACAGTCCGAGCTGATGTGGCACGCTAGGCCAAGGCCCGTCTCGCAGCACGCGCCGCAGTCCCTATCCTTACAGCTGTCACCAACACAAACCCAACACAACAATCACTACACTGGCCAGCACACTACGCAACAAGCCACACCTGATGGCCACACACAGATGCCTTGTTTTCACACCGAACCATATTTAATATTGAAGTTCTTTACCCTCTGTATGAAACTGTTTGGTAAGATCAAGAGAACAGAAGGTTTTACAACATGGACTTGAATAATGGAGAATTTTCTTATTCTTCATTTTAAAAGCAGCACAGACTAATATTAAGTAATATAGATTGAGTATTAGCAAGAAATATTGTTTCTTATAAGTGCAGTCTAACAAATGTTCATACGTTTTTCCAAGGAAAGATTCCAGGCATTGAAGAGAAAGAATATGAAATTACGACAAATTGATAACAAGCAGAACATTATTTTGAATCTAAAAGTAAAAAGCTATTACTCAGTGACCATGGTGAAGGTGCTAGTTATGTACAATGGAGAACTATACATTGAAATGACCCTGTGCTGAAGTGCATTTAACTTCCAAAAGGTCAAGGAATGAGGCAGTAATAGAAAATGCACCTGAAATTTGCTTTGTCAACTTGTGTTTGAAGAGATTTAAGAATAGTGTAAACCCTTAGTAGTAAATAAACAACTTTTCTAATGTTTGTTGAAAGTAACATTTGCTTAACAGTAGGTAACATGCATGGTGTGGCCCATTCTTTTTAGCAACATGTGCCTGAATAAATACATAAATAAACGAGTAAACAAACAAACAATTATTTGCAAAATTTTTTAAGAGCCCATTTAACTCACCATTTGCCTGGAGCTTCATCTTCACTGTCAGATATTGTAATCACAGATACTGCTGGGGATGGTGTATCATGAATTGTGATAGTTTGCTGACGTCCTGACACAACTTGTTGAACCTGCAATGTAGCGTTTACAAACTTATATAATTGAAAACTGCATTCATTCACTTATGGAGAGAATGTATTGACAAATACACTTGCGTACAGAGTTACTATGCAACTGTATGTTATAACCTTGATAAGGTACAAAGATGCTCGCACAGGGTACGTAGATCCCCCAAGGTACTTCACAAAACGATAACTTATATATTATTACATGTGCAAGAATGAATCAAAGAAAAATGTATTTCTTACAACTCCATTAATGAGCACATTCACTAAGGTATGTGAACAGCCCAGCCACAAAGTTATTAAAAATGAAAGATCTTGTGGTATCCAAATACCTATGCGAGTAATAGGGAGTTAAAACATTCAATGGAAAGTAAACATTTTTTTAGCATTAAGACAAAGTACAAATAACAAATTACACCCATACACACAAGCATTTTACATACAAAGAAGAGGAACACAAGTAAGAGAAAAAATGCCCTTATTTTTGGCTCTGACCTGAGCTTGTTGAGAATCCAACTGTGGTGGTGGAGGTTGCTGCTGGAGGTGTTGTTGTTGTTGATGTTGTTGCTGCTGTACTTGTTGTTGTTGCTGTACTTGTTGTTGTACTTGTTGCTGCTGCTGTTGCTGCTGTTGTTGCTGTACTTGCTGCTGTTGGTGGTGTTGTTGTTGTTGTTGTTGCTGCTGTTGTTGTTGCTGCTGCTGTTGTTGTTGTTGTTGTTGTTGCTGCTGCTGCTGTTGTTGTTGCTGCTGCTGCTGTTGTTGTTGCTGCTGTACTTGTTGCTGCAAGTTGTGACTGTGATGTTTGCCAGTTGACTGCACTACAGAACTCTGAGTCTGCTGGTGATTTTGTGGCCAATGGCCATTTGTGGCGCTACTGGCCACAGGAGAATGTCGCCGCCTGCTTCCACTACTACTGGCAGAATACGCACTTGCTGCTGAGATAAAACATCAGAAAATTAGTATTAAGGATCACAATTTACTATCAAAACATTAGAATACGGAAGCAAGGTTTCTAACTGATTATCCAAGCTTTTAATGCTACAATAGCTTTTCATAAATATAATTCACATATTCTATTTGTTAAGCAATGACTACACTACAATATTGTGTTAAAAACATATACAAGTGTATATTTATCACAACTCCACAAATTAAACACTTTAACAGTTAACATTTTGCACTTCACATTTTAATAAGCTGGTTGTTCTCCAGGAGGAATGGAAAACATGTTGAGTCAATTGTTTGAAACGGTGTTGTCAACTAAAGTTTGGCCAAAATCGTGAGTTGGTATAGGAAGAACAGTACTTTCAAAGACAATTTTTGGCATACTAAATGTAAGTAAAAGGAAATGGTCAAAGAAAGAAACAATGAACCTTTTGTAGGCAATGATGGTGTGTTGAATTTAAAGAACATCATGTGAAATGAGTGTAGGCATAAGAAGAAAAAGTGTTTTTTTTCCAAGAAGGCAGTGGTTTTGTTAATCGGGGATGCAGTTGAAAACTGAACCAATTATTAGGATGCAGTTGACAAGATACACAAAATTAAATATAGCTGATATCTATAGAAAATATATAAGTCATTGAAATTTCATTTAATTAATAAACTGAGTGCAACTGAATCCATCGACTTTGTGAACAAAAATTCTGCTGGCATATTAAGAAGTGTGGATGCATTGATAATGGAGTAACATGCAAAATATACATTTAGGATGTTGTTATTCTTAACAAGTAAATGTTTAACAATTAAGATGTTAAATGTAAATGTTAAAAAGTTTTGATATTAGAGATTCCAACTACTTATGTTTTCACACCAGCATGATGTAAGTGAATATAATCAGAAACGCACTGAACATAGCATACCTGAAGGTGGAGTGCCTTCTTTCACACGTTTCTTCACAGGACTCAACTGCGTGGGTTCCTTTTTAGTGTGTTGCACACTCAAGTGATGGTGGTGGTGGTGATGGTGATGTGTCATCTGTTGTGCTGGAGGTGGTGCCAATGAGTGCTGACTGCTTGTTGAAACCTGAGCAGCAGCAGCCGCCGCTGCGGCAGCAGCAGCTGCAGCAGCATGATGCGAACTTTTGGAAACCCCTCGCTTGTTTGTCCACGATCCTCCACCAGAATTGACTACAGATGCTGACGAATGGTGATTAGCATGGTGGTCCACTAGGGTTGGATCATACACCTCTGTTGCGACATCAACAGGAAAAACAGGCCTGTGTTCCTGCACAAACCCAAGGAATAAAAATTACTCTTTTGATCATCATAAATATTCACAGAGTGACACACATAAATGTAAATGCACCCTCCCCCCCATATATGCATGGTAATCCTTATACCATGCATATAAGTAATACGTTGTATTTCTTAAGCAATTTTTTATAAACACGGCCCCTTTTGAACAATGCATTTCATTTTTTTAGAGATCTAGCTTTTCTGTGTACCCTCACTCTATAGCTTAGGTAATCAGAAACAAACAAACTAAATTGGATGTAAAATTTAATTGAAGGAAGAGTGACAAAAATAATTTTTCATGATTAAATTAAGGGGTCTATTTGATTGTCTGAGCAATTTAATATCAATGCTTAGCAACATTGGGAAGTATGAATAAAAACCTAGACTTTTACTTAAGTCTGAAGCACAAAAAGCATTTGTTACCAAGCAAAAGCATTTATTTAATTTGCTATAAATTACCTTTACTATTACTAGGAAGTACATCCTGGGAAAATACGTATCATATTTACTGGAATAGAAGATAAGATAATTTCTTAAACATATCAGTAGAAAAATGAGGGGTCATCTAATGGTTGCAGATTAAGCCTAATCTGTTGGGGGTTTCAGTTTTTACATTGCCATTCCAGTCACAAAACTCATAAATTTTGGCATAACGATAAACTGCAAAGATTATAAAAATATCACGCATATCTATAATACGTAATTATATTCAGGATCATATTCTCAGCACCCACAGTGAATTTCCAGGCAATTCAGACCGATATTTTTGAATGGACTGGTAAAGAAAGTATTTCAAATGACTAGTATTATATCAAATGAAACATAATCTGAAAATGAATACTTAGATTTTGTTACACAATGCGGGTTCGATGAGACTGCACAGAATATTGGTTCAATGCCTGGTATAAGCAAATCTGTGTTTTGAACTGTTGAAGAAAGAGGCTATCGACAAGCGTGGGACAGATAGAAATTCTGGTAACACAGAAGGAATTGTTCTTAGTTTGATGATAGACCAAGAACAACGTATATAAAATACACATAACTTTCAGAGGGGTGTAAAAACCCAGATGCCATTGCATCTGATCAAAAAGAACATTGTGAACCTGTTGAGGTAGGACAAAACCAGTTTTGTGATAATTTTAAGGAACAACAAAACGATAGTTCAATAATAATTATTGGGAGGTGAAGGAAGGGAAAGAGAGGGGACATAGAGAGAAGGGGAGGGGAGGGAGGGAGGGAAGGAGAGAGGGGAGGGAGAGGAAGAATAGGGATGAAGGGAGATGAAATGAGGGAGAGAGGGGATGGGAGGGATGGATGGTGGGAGAGAGAAAGAGAGAGAGAGAGAGAAAAAGAGAGAGAGAGAAAGAGAGAGAGAGAAAGAGAGAGAAAGAGAAAGAGAGAGAGAGAGAGAGAGAGAGAGAGAGAGAGAGAGAGAGAGAGAGAGAAATTACTCACTTGCAAAATAGTGCTGGAGTCCACAATGAGAGGCCTCCCCCAATCACCAGCATCTGAGAGTAGAGGTTGCTGAATGGCTGCATGCTGAGGAGGCAACTGCTGCCAAGATGGAACAACCATCTGTCGATTGCTTGGCCATGTTGTCTGCACTGCATTCTGGGAACAGAGCTGCCAGTTACGCCCCCACTGGTGGTGAACCTCTGAGCATGCTGTTACTTTCTTTCTTTCTTTTTTTTAAAATTCCTTGTATTACATAATAAGACAAGATTAAAATATTACAATGAAGCAAATTTTTAAACATAACACAACAACATACAAACCATACAGGCTATGCAAATTATAACTGCCATTAGAAGTCCATTCTTAAATAATTGCTACCTTTTCTTAATCAAAATCAGAGCTGCATACCTTTTCTTAATCAAAATCAAAAATATTGAATTTCTTCAAAATGTCTTACTATTATTTACACTCAAAAACTTAATGTACCCCCCCTAAGAGATATGACATTCATAAAAAACAAACAAACAAAGATACACCTCAAATATGAATTTTTTGTACATCTTCAATATTGAATAGCCAGCTAATCACCAGCTATTTCATTTTGACTTTTTAAGATTACTCGACACTTTTGTAATTTGTAACATACTTATTGTGCACAAAATACATTCCACAAATTTTGGCACATTAACAAGAAACAAGGACTCCATTGATTCTTTAATACCTTGCATGAAATTCATTCAATCTCTTCTGGTTGACACAAATAACAACATTTGTCCAACATTGAAAAAATATTAAAAAAAAAAAAAATTTTAAAGAAGAAGAAGAAGAAGAAGAAGAAGAAGAAGAAGAAGAAGAAGAAGAAGAAGAAGAAGAAGGAGAGAGAGAGAGAGAAAAAAAATAACTCGCAATCATTTCAAAATGTAGATTATACTCATATTTCTTCATAAATCAGCCAAACATCAAAAAAACTTCATTTTCTCCATTACCAAACTTCCAAAGAATTAACTTGCTCAGATGGAGCTTGAAGCATTGTTTAACTACTTGAAACTGAAATTGAAACACTGAAACTGAGAAAGAAAATTAGGATCCGGAGTAATCCACTCAGCCTAAAATACTACAGTGAGGAAACTAAGGCACCTAGCCAACGCTATGGCTGTTGCACACTCCTACGACCCACTCACTGCCTCCCAGCAACATTATAAATGCGACCAAACTATTCTTATTCTCAATGTGACGTGGAAAGGAAGATGTGTCATATTTTTTGCCACAAATAAAGGTAACTTTGAAAATAATGTTTTGCATAATAAAGTAAAACTTCACTTCTATGTTTTTCAGGGGTCTGAGGGTAAAAATTGTGTAAGTAAGAAAAACATAACTGAAATTTATGAGCAAAATAAAGACTGAATATTTTTTACACCGTCGTTTTCCCAGTTCTTTACCAATGTCTACTTTATTATTGCGAATGTCTCTTTATCTACCATTCTTTTTCGTTTAATATCGCGAACGCAAAACCAGATAGAAGACGAACTATACTTCGATTTAAACATAGAGCCTCAGAGAAACAAATTACGTTGGCCAGCTTGGAAAAATATATTCGTCCGATTGATCATCATCAAAGCAGTGTCTCCTGCGGTGGATTCGAAGACACGCAATGGGGACGTTACTGATGACCTTATGCAGCTCAGTCTCACTGCGGAAATGAAGGCCGTGTCCTGCGTGGGCTTCAACCGGCGGCGGCGATCCGCGTCTGGTTGCTTCGGTTTCAAGCTTGATGTTACTTGAGACTCCGTGGGTCAAAGCACGGTGTTCTACGTGGGCGACAGGAAGCGCATGACTGCCATAGCCTGGCGTCACCCGCTGCGCTGCGCGGAAAAGAGATCAATTACATTGACTGCTTACGCCATGGCGCTACCGAATGGATCTCGTATGATAATTACAGCGAGCAAAAGGGTCTTCGGAGAGCGGTACAGTCAGAGATTTTACTTCTTGGCCATCTACGTCGTTGCTCTCTCCTGGGGACGCTTTTGGCCTTCCCTCGGAGCTCGCCGTCGCCTCCTCAGATATTCAATTCGTGCGCACCTGACCGCTCCTTGAGGTGGCTTGGAAGCAGACTTTGCCCTGCCAGCCCGCCCGCTCACGCGGTCTTACCCCTCAGCTAGGCCAAATTGAGCTTCTAAATTACAAGTTTCATTAGCGGAAAGTCGCCTCAGCGGCCGAGCGACACGTCGCTCCGCGGGAGCGCTCTGGAGCGTGCCGACTCAAGTAACATACAAGTTTCGGGCTCTCTGCGCAGGTCGCCCCATGCCTCACCGGGATCATTTGAACGTTATATGCTTTTAAAGGGACTTTTGTTACGAACGTATGATTGTGAAAAATGTACAAACGTAAAACGCATAACTGAAATAATTTAAAATGGGAAAGATTTGCATTATTTACATTTACAAGTACTAGTTCCACATAACTAACATCCGTAAAGGATGTTTTTGGATGTAATTCGAGATTATTTGTATTCTTTGATTTGAATAAAAACTGTTATTCATCTATCAAACAGTAAAATCGAACGTCATTCATTACTGTGGCATAGGGATATGCTGCATCCTCGGTTTTAACGTTTCATATAGATCGGAGTTGTCCAAATGGCGGGCCGCGAAAGGTTATTAGTCAAAAGTCCCTTTCATCCATGTTGGGCGAGTACATTCTGCACCTAGCACACGTGCCCTGCCAGGGTCAACACTCCTTTTAATGTAAAAATAGCTCAAGTTTAGATTTAAGGATATTTTTCTAATGAATTCAAAATTTCAATATCATCCCTCCGTGTTTCCCTGTGTTATACATGGTACAGCCTGTATGTAATGCATGTTACCCCCCCCCCCCTTTCAGAGCAGGCGGGCCAAGTGACATCAACAATACGGGGTGTCAGGTGTGGATTGCCCAAGTAATGAAAATATGGCCTGCAACCATATTAAAGATTTTAGTTGCTGCCCTTGAGGCCTTGCAAGTTGGACACCTCTGATATAGGTTATCTTGTACAAACAAGTTTTGCTTGATATTATTTACTTATTAATTTACAGACTCTGGTCCATTATGATTGATTAATAGAGTAACCAATGTGTGTCATGTAGAAGTGTGAGTGAGTGAGAGAGAGAGAGAGTGAGAAGAGTGAGAAGAGTGAGAGTGAGAGACAGCGTGAGTGAAAGAATGTGACAAAGTGAGTGAGAGAGTACTGTGTGTGTGTATTTTCTGATGAAATTTGAGTTTCTTTAATTCAACAAAACATCATTTTCCAAATTTAATATTAAAAAACAAACAAACAATAATGTTCGAGTCCGAAACTGTGTGTGTCAGAGACTATCAGTGATTTACGTTTTCAAAACTGTACTCTTACACCATGAATTAATAACAGCAATGGTTTATTGAATGTTAAATTTGAAAAATGTCTCATTGGTGTGTTTGCATGTGACCATTTCAAAATCTCCCAAACGTTAGATAAGAATGATAACAAACACTGATGTAGACCACTGCCCGGTTCCTTTTTGTATGTGACCCGCAATTAATACTTTCAATAACACAGCATTTCTCAATGGAACTGGTATGTAACTTAAGGGGAATTGCAGGTCCAGATCTTTCTGGGCCAAAAATCTTTTAAGTGAAAAAGTCAGAGGTAGCATTGGGGAGCATTTTTCAGTTCTGTTTCAATCCAAAGACTGAAGCAGAAACACAAATCTGTCCATGTCCATGTCCCTCGCCACGAGGGACAATGTTTTACCAACTGCGTCATCCCTAAAACATTTCTTATTGAAGAGAAACAAATAGTCTCTTCTTGTGGATGTTGTAGTTTCTTCACACCTCAAAATCTCAAAATATGGCATACACTGCGATTTATGCAATTCTGCCCATGGCAGGTATTAGCTACTGACTGGAGCTTGAATGTCATCATAGTGACATCACTATGGTCACATTCAAGGTCTCGATTGGATGAAACTGCCAACATCTGATACCTGCCAGGGGCTGAAGTGCGAAAATCACAGTATAAAAGATTTTGGCTTTGTGAATTCTCAAAGAATTAGGTAACTGACAGGAAAATATACAGTAGTAAACATGTGAATATCTCAGCAGAAAGATTAGACAAAGAATTCTGAAATTAGCACAAATCAAATAAGATTCAGGAAGCTATTTCAGCAGACACCATTTTTTCAGATGCTAAAATGTTTTAGAAAAGCTTTTGCAGAAGTATACTATTGTCATTGGAATCATGATAAAAAGAATTGTTTGACCTAATGAGTTCATGACGTCTGGAGAAGAGAAACAGAAATTGGAGTTAAAACAATCAAAAATAACATGTATCGTGGTTTTCCAGCCATTCAATAAGAAAATATTTTCAAAGTAACACACATACTCATTAATAACAAAACAAAAATAAAAACAAAGTGTACACAATTTTATATCACTAATTTTCTCTGAATTTAAACAGCATGCTTGCAGTTTGATTATTTTTCCCAAGCTGTTATGAATTAGAACATGATATGAAGTGAGAAATGCATAAAAAGCCCTTGCTGAGTATCAACCACTTACTGTGAGCAGCATCTGACGGCCACTTTGTTCCACCATGGATACAGGAACATACTGCTGCTGGGCGGCAACCTGCAGACAAACAGAAAGTACTGCCTGTTCTTTTTTGGTTAACAATGATCAAGCTTTAACCCCCCCCCCCCCTACCCACAACTGTATAACAATTCACAAAACAAACTTAAACACAATATAGTGAATATTATGTTATCAAAAATAGTAACTTTAGATCAAAGAAATCATTTAAAAACTGCCAGCATTGTTCATTTTACTTGCAACAAGAGTTTGTTTCCAGAACTACATTCCAGTTCTGTTGCTTTCCTCCCTGCCCTTCACCCTTAACAAATTTTGGAAAGTAATATGAAATTTAATTTCTTAAACAATAATTATATTGTATTACATATGTAACATTACAAATAACTAAAACACCACATAAAATAATATTGAAAAAATACTTAATATTTTTCATCAAATACTGTACAACGTAATTCATTAGAACATGGCATGATATGTGATAGGTATTTATTGATCAGATAGATAATAGATAGGGATTTAGAAATACCGATATACAAAAAAACAGAGTGTCTCGTAATATACTACTCAAATTTTGCAACAATGAGACAAATTAGTAAAAGATTTGCGAGAAGTGATTTTAAATACTTTTTTTCCCAAATAGGAATATACATTGCTTTAAATCCTAGAAGTTTTTGGAATAATGTAAATCTAAAAGAGACAGTAAAGGGCTTCCCAATATGATCGCATATAACTAAAACTTATTGATGGTGATTGTATTGTCAATGCTTTTGCAGAATAATTTAAAATATTTTATAAACCCATAAATAAATTAACTACATGTAAACATTGAGGATCCTACTCCATGTCTGTGATACTATTCAAATCTCAATAAATGATATTCTTAGTAAGATTAATAAATTAAATGGGAAAAAATGCAAGCCCAGATGAAATACCTCCAATCGTGTTGAAAGAATATTATTGTATCTTTTCATACATTCAAGAAAAAATATTCACCAAATCATTAACAGAAGGTATTTTTCCAACAGAACGAAAAGTACATTTATTGCACCAATACATAAATCTGACTCAATCAATGACATTTCAAATTACAGACCCATATCTATTTTAAATCCGATACCAAAATTATTTGAATCTATTATAATGGATAAGATTAAGAACGTCAATTTTCCTTTTATCTCGACAAACCAGTTTGGTTTCATAACAGATAGAAACATCGATTTAAATATAATTACATAAACTCATATTTTTAATTCAATGGGAAAGAAAATTCACGTCTACAACATACGCACTGATTTCAGTAAAGCCTTTGACTCCTTTAATCATATAATACTTATACATAAATTGAAATCATTTGGCATCACAGGTTCTTTGTTAAGTTGGTTGGATGATTATATAACAGGTAGAATCCAGTACATGAAGTATAAAAATTTCATTTTTAGTGAAATTTATGTACTAACTAGTGTACCCCAGGGTTCTCACCTTGGACCACTTAATGTTCATAATTAGAGATGGTAGATTTGTGAAACTAGCTCCTAGAAAATTCGTAATTGTCTGTCAATGCAGTACATTACATAAAAAGCGAAATCGATTGCAAAATGCAAAATTGTTGCGAATCAGTGATATATTTGCTAAATTGCATTTTGTTGTATCTTTCGTGTTTGATGTCCAAATAGAGATGCGACATCAACATATCACTGTTTAAAGACATTTAATTTGACAGTAACCAACAATGAATGATTTTTCAGTTAATATCGTTTAATTGTTACTGACAGAAGAAATAGGTTAAAGGAAGCCAACATAGAAATATCCTCTCAGTTAATTTTACACTGATTATGTTACATAATGATAATACGTATTTATAGAAATTGACTTCAATAAACAAAATGCACGACTATTTAAAAGAATGTGTTGTTTTAATAAGTATTTACAAATTGAAATTACAATCCTTTTCCTCCTTTGAGTAGTGTTATTCTATACAAGACAGAATTCTTTCTATGGATTTATAATTACCTCTTTAAATATTTGCTGAAGTTCAAGAAAAATATTAAATTCCCTTATTCCTTTTCCCATATTTTCTGATTTTAATGGGAAAATGTAAAAAGTATCAAAATAATTTTTTATCTCAAAGATACTTGCATTAATAATAATGTTTTCCACAAATGCTACAAAATGCTAAATTTTCAATTTTTATTGTGCTATAAAATACTATAGCTTTGTTTCCAAAAATGATTTTTTTAAAATTTGAAATACTAAATTCTACAGTCACTATTCATAATGTTTAAAAATGATTGAAGCCTAAAATTGAAAAAATGTGGAATTTTTGTTGTTGGCAGAAGCCTTAAAAAATTTTAAATCTACTATCTCTTGAGATGATATTTTAGATCCTCTAAAACTGGCTTGATGTACTAAGCACTTGGAGAAAAGTAACACTGTCTATTTAAACCCAGAAAATGTGTTTCAAGTACATTTAGTCATCTTAGAACGTTTTTTGATAACGTCTACTCCATCAATGTGAGAAATTTATCTACGGTCAATTCTATAAAAATCTAAAAGTTATTTTTGACTGCAAAACGACATTTAATTGATATGACAAAATAATTAATAAATCAATCCAAATGTTAGGTTTTGTTAGGTCTCTTAGAGAACTAAGTTCAGAAAAAGGTTCGAGATCATTGAATTTACTTCTGGTCAGACCGTTACTGTTGTTTGCCTTGTCAACTTGCTGTCTTATCTTTACCAAACATAAAACTTTAAGAAACAGTTTAGCACAAATTCTTTAGAATGATCTCTCCCTAATATAGTCTACCTGATCCATTTACAGACCACAATAAAAGAAATAATGACTATTTTAAACACTCCATCATTGAAATCAATGACGGAATTAAATGATATGAAGTTTACAAATAAACTGGTAAACAGTATTATTTCAATTCTTTTATTCTTGATGGATTGGAATTTCAACGTTCCAAAAAGAATAAATAGACAAACCCTTCCATTATTTTATACCAATTTTTACAATTAAGTATACTGTATACAGAAAACAATCATCTCGCGAGACTATGCAAAAGAATCAATTTGTGTAACATCTTAATATAATAATAAATAATAGGCATAAATGAAGTTTTCACTGTGAATGCTGAATCTGTAGTCTGAGATATGAATAATTAATTTAAGTACTATGCGATTTATTACATTCAAAATTTGCATTAATTGTACAGTCAAAACTGGCGTTTAAAGACTTAGGGTGGATCGATTTCTTATAATTATAATCCCGACAAATATAATTGTAATTTTCTATGTACCTGGACAAAAATGTCCAAATATTAATAAAATAAATAAATAAAACAATGAATTGGATGGATTGCCCCCAATATTGATGTTTTTTTCTTCTCTTTGAGCTTTTTGGAGAGTTGAAGAGATGTGTAAAATTTGTAAGTCGTCATGTTTCTTCCCAGGTATAGAAATGGCTTCGTACGACACAGAACAACACATTCATTGACTGGTTTTTTATTTGCTTGTGCATCCTCTTTACAAAGATACAGGAAGGCATTGCACATGTACTTTCTTATTACATCAGCAGCGACCCAGAACATCAGTCCATATTTGCCAAGTTTGTTCATCATACACTGGATGTACCTGCGCGTCCCTGCATGCCTGTTTTGCTTAGAAGTACTAATTGCTACATTTACACCAATAACAATCAATGCACAAAAGTGTTTAAATCGGATTGATTTATCATCACAATGAATCTGAGCAGCTCTCGGAATCTCTCTTGGCATTGTGTTCTTTATGAATTTCAGTTCCCAAAAAACAAGAACAAAAATCATCCACCAAAAAATCTTTTGCACAAAGAGCACATCACACGTACATGATGCCAGTTATTGCATTCAACTCTTCGAGAGACATGGTCCAGTTGTCAATTTTGTTCTTTTCATCTTCTGATTTCACGATTCTCTTCATAAAGCAAATCATTGGTTCATTAAAATGGAAGAAACTTATCACAGATGCATTCATTCAGTTACATGCCCACTAAGCAAGGGAGACAGTTATTGCCACAATATTCCTTGAATACTACTATACAACAAAAATCACATCATTCTTGGTGAAAAGAGCTATCAACTGTTTTGAGACTGTGATACTGTAATATCTTCACAAATAACACAATTAGACCGAACAAACAAATCTAGTTCTGAATAAGGTAGTTTTACGACATAAAATAAAATAAGGCTCAAAAGCGGCGGCGATGGTGTAACGGTTAACGTACCGGACTATTGTACCCAAGTTCACGGGTTCAATCCCGATCGAAGCCGTGGATTTTTAAGGGTAAAAAAATTCTTCGTACGCCTTCCTTCGGAGGGGAAGTAAAGCCGGCTGTCCCATGTTAGTAGATTTACTTGCATGTAACAGATCCTCAAGCCTAAATGATGCCTCTGAGCTAAATTCAAATCGCCTGTTTCTCGCCTAAGAAATAACTCCTTTCTCTTCTAGTAAATGAAAGGAGAGTAGCGAAATTTGCGTGGTCAGACGGAAGAGCAGGCCTGATGGCCCGAGTCTCGCCACATAAAATAAGGCAAATTCAATTCAATTCAAAAATCATCCTGCTGTTCTCGACATACCTCATAATGAAAACCTTTTAAAATGAGTTGTAGATTGCAATTATATCAAAAAGAGAATAAAAAATGAGGAAACATCATGTTTAAAAGAAAACACTTAAAAACTGAAGAAATGAAATGAAGAAAAAATTGAGGTAGGTGTCATTTTGACCCCTGCCTCCATTATATTGTTAAACCATGCTCAACTGGTTCGGAACAAAAACATAATTATTATGTTATGGGAAAGAAGATAAGTAAAAGAAAGTCCCCTTCTTCACATCACACTAAAACTTGCATTATTGCAATTTTATATACAATGTATTAGGAATAAAATATTGTACGTGTATTTTAAATATGACCAGACAAATTAGGAGAATAAATTGTGGGTAATTTATAACCAAATATTTACATTTACTCTCCCACTGATATAAAGAAGAATATAATTTTCAGAGGTAATGTCCAAGACTGCAAGAAACACACGTTTGCATTGCAGGCATTCATTGCCACAGTAGTACATGAAAAATAGGTGATGAACACAGCATAGAAAAATAATTATCCTGTTAGGATGCCATTTACTTTAATACAACAAAAATTATTTCAAAATTAATTGTCCTTTATATATTTACTAATTAATTTAACTAATCTATTCTACGATGCATTAAAAACAATAAAAACTTACTAGGTGCAAAAAAACCCATTGGAATGTCCTTGCCAGCAGTGTTAAGGATATTAATCATTACGAAACATGTCAAATTAAACTCAAATTAATTGCATCAGGGAAGCTTTCTTAAAAGACATGTAAAAGTGTCAGAAACTTTATAATAAAGCAATCTATGAATTTAAAAAATCAATATTGCTTTCCATTACATAGTTGGAGATGATAACTTGTCCAGAACATGTCAGGATAGAGTTTAACACTGTGGCAAAGACTTGCTACAGTGAACTTTGAAGAGAGCAACAGCTTTGCCTTCTTAATACAAAGGCTGCTCCAAAGCCACACTTGGAATTTTCTTAGCTACTCTATAGCTAAAATATGCAGTGAAACTTTGCAAATTTAATACAAACTGAAAAGCACAATCCCTTTCCACATTTCTAAAAGCAAAGAATGCATATTTCTTTGACTTGATGCTTGTTGAACACACTTTCATAGCTGTGCTGATTGTTGTTCAAAGCACATCAAACACTGTCATTTTAAAGGCCAAAAATAAAAATTACTAAAAGAAAGTTCAAGGATCTGACACCATAGTCATTGTTTTCTCAACAAAAAATGAAGATAATGAATTATTTACAGTTTGTATAAACTCTGATGGGTGATGGTGCAGAATGGTTAGTGAATACTCCCATATCTCTGACAAGGCACAATACTGATAACTTATACAATGTTACAGAAATCACAGCATATAGATACTATCTATTTCAAGAATTCTTGGAATTCCCAACACCTTTGATATATTAATACTAAATGACCAAATGCCACTGACATTTTATCTTTGTTTCCACAATATTTTACTCATTACATGTTTAGTTTTCCAGACTCTTACAGTTTTCTTGTGGCGGCGTCCAGTCAATGAAGACTTACGTGTGATCAAATTAAGCCAGAAGTATTCATTTAAAAATTTTTGAATTGATTTTTCTTTTTCTTAGGGGGTAGATAAAATGGTGTATTATTCAAGATGTACATTTAAGGACTACACAGTCACAACACTTCAGGATCCTTGGCATTGAGCCCTTGATTCCGCAGGACTGATTGTATGATGGCCCCTGCACTGGCCATGAGCTTCAATACATTTATCAGAATCATTTACCGAAGTTAAGCCCATTTTGCATTTTCATCATTTTTCATTGAGACAGAAGTGACAAATCAAACAGGATGTAATTTGTAAACACACACAAACAAAATGACACAATTCATTTTTTTGTACAGATTTCATCCAATTTGACTACCATCCCCCTGGGAAAACTTTCTGCAACTTTTTTCCAATTGATATGCTCGAGTTGTGATTTGTTCATTTTGTGCAGTTTTGAGAGAGTTCTCATATGTTGAATGTGAAGTGATTAGTATGGTGAGACACTGAACACGTTCTGTGTTCTAATGTCATTTTGTTCCATGCACAGTCTTAAAATAACCTAACTTGTTACCAGAGATGCGATGTTCTGCTTGATCTTAAGCATTTCTTGCAGAAAATGAACCTATTGTTTTAAATGCTGCACCTCATTTATCAACTTTCAATAAAGAAACAATAGCCCACAGAAACAAACATCCCTTTCCATACCTTATCTCTACAGAAAATTGATGAGAAAATGGCCCTGTAAAAGGTACTTTTGAAATACTTGCTTCTGAAGCTCCCTTATAGTAAATGTTTTTGTTTACTTAGTCGTTCAACAAATCCCAATAAGAGCATCACAAAAAAACACCACAGGAGATCTTGCAGACCAGAGACGATAAACAATTAATGAACTAATTAAATTATTGCCAGCTACATACTGCATTTCCAAGCCGAACATAGCTGTTTTAACTCCTTCATAACTACAGTGGAGAAATAGTAAGTGTTGATAATTAGCACTGAAAAAGGACAATTCTGGGACAAAGAACATCATAACTCTCCCATGAGAAACGCTTGTACAGGGCTACACGGCTGGGCAATTGACAGCTTGATCTCCTGGAAGGCAACAGACTGAACTCCGCACAGTTGTTCAGGAGATGCACTACATAACTAATAATCAATTCATTTTTTAAAACCAATTTTCCTTCTCTCATTTGAGAGCGATTGCAAAAATGGGAAACGCTTGCAATGTGACCCCATGGTATCCCATCAACTAAAATTAAACAAACACAAATATAATATGAATTATTTTTAAAAAATACAGCATTCATGCAAACCCATTAATCTTAAAATTTTATTTTCTCACTGTCTTTATTAAAAGAGATATTGCAATATACCCAAGACTTTCAACACAGTTTAAAAAAAAAGACATACGCAAATAACTTTCGATCAAGGTGCAGCTTTTGGTCAAACTACTACATAGGATAACTTTGAAGGTGGTTGCAGTGATAACGGAGTAATAAAATATGAAAACATTTGAGTGAAAATACTACACAAACTAATAAACACACATTCTTGATTACTGAAAAAAGTTTCACTGCATATCTGAAAGCTACTCAGGAAGGAAAGCAATACAAATTCAAGCTGAAAAATATGCAAGTTTCAAAAGCCACTCTGTTGGACTTCCAATATCTGACAGCAACTAGAGATGAAATTTATGAAATATTGGAAAGTCCTGTAAACATATAGATTTTCGTCCACAATTCACACATTCAAATAAATAATGTTAGTTTTTACTCTTAAATAATTAACATTTTACGTGAATGTATTATGTCCTGTTCAGAAGCCATGGCAACAACACAGGCATTGAATATATTTCAAAACAATCACAAATGGCAAAATAAAGAAAAGAATAGAAAAAAAGTGTGTCAAAGAAGAAAGAAAGAAAGGAAAGAAGGAAGAAAGGAAGGAAGAAAAACCTTGCCTTGAAAAAGTTAATATAGGAGCCGCAGTGGACATTGTCCAAAATAAGTAATAAAAACTTACTTCTATGGTCTTCTAGGGACTAATGGAGAAAATTGAGCAATGTGTGAATAATTTGTAACTTAAAGAGGAAGTGCTAATACATATGCTGGAAAGGCAGAAACTCCAATTTTTGGTATAAGAACTTATATTAAAAGCATTATTTTTCTGCAGACACTATCTTAACACTAGTTACACAGAAATGTAAGATTGAGCAATTGAGAAAACTGAAGTTGCAACATTGTGTTGCCTGTAGTAGAAGTGCACGCAAATATAATGATGTGTTCTGTAGATGTTCCATTTGTGCAGATTTTGTATAGAATTCCAAAATGACATGTTGATATAGGCATAATTGATAAAAGCATAAAATGCCATACGAATATAAGACTAGGTACATTCCTAAATACCTCATTTGAAGAATATGAAGGTGTCTTGATATTAGCAGATTAAGCTCAAGGATTAGGCTTTGGTTAGGATATAAATTTTTTACATAGCATTTCCATGTGTCGAAACTCCTAGCTGTTGAAGTAACTAAAGCTGCAAGATGATAAAAATACCACTTGTATCTATAATACTTAATTATACTACCAGACATATTCTCAACCTCCTATCCTGAATCTGCTGGGCAATTCAGACTAATATTTTGGAATGGATTGATAAAGAGAAAAATGGCAAAACAAACAAATGGCATTGAAGAAAAATGCGATGCGAGCATGAATGAAAATTGTTGCAGATATTTTGTGACATCATGCACTTGATGAGGTCATGTGAACTTTTATCGCCGATTGGCAAGAGCGAACCTACGTTTTGCCAAGAGATGGGAAATAAATAAAATCACACTGATAGAAATACAAATTCTACATCTAACCATAGAAAAAGATAAAAATAATGTTTTTCAAAGCAAAATCTTCACAAACTGGTAATCTCGGCGCCATCTACCACATTACCCACAAAACAGAAGATTAGAGATGTAAGTGTTCACAGTTCACAACTCAATTACATGGTGGGAATTTAAAATATATTATGTTAAAGAATGAGAAAGGATAGTTAAAGAATCTGAGACCATGAACAAGAGCGGGACAGGAAGAAAAGATGGTGATACAGAAGGAAATGAGTATATGAGTTAGGTCAGAGATCCCACAGCTCAAGAAATCATGCACAGATTGCACTTCTGTCCCTTCTTGAACCTTTTATTGGCATTAAATAAAATTTAAAAAAATGTTTCTAGGTGGTGCCAGATGAAAGACTATGGGCCTGTTACATAAATGTTCAATATGGAATCCATAAGCTTACTCGTTCAATAAAATAGTCCACAGTAGCAAAACGTGTTTCTAGAACAACCAATAAGAGTTATGAAACCTGTAAGGCTTTCTATAACTTATAGGTCCTGAAATGGGAATACAAATGCTTATCAATTCTACAAATAAGCAATATGGCAGTTCTGTGCACTGCTACTAACAGCTGTTTACTAGTGTTCAAGGTTATTGGGGGTCATCTGTGTGTTGTTTTGTGCTTTTGTGGCTTTTATGAATTTTATTTGTTGTATTGTGGGCATTTTAGATGTATTTGCATGTGTTGAAATCAGTGAATTCTGTATTCATACATTATTTTCATGTGTTGTGATGAGGACTAAAGATTAAATTTGGTTATGAAAATATGATAGTTTTTGCTATAATATTTTCTTTTTTTGAATAATTTTTCACCTAGCACCAATATCAATCAATTTCCATCCCATGCTCACGTGCGGCATCCGACACCTTTGAAGACGATACAATTAAGGCAGATTGTATCCGTACTGGTGAATAAATAAGGGCAGAGCAATAAATGAAAAGAACGGTTTTTCAATTATGCTCTATTTCAAAGATTTGTAAAAGAATAGTTCAGCCCACACTTAGCCATTCGTAGAATCGTCAGTGAATATAATTTGCACTTATGATATTTGGTTTGTCATAAACAATAATTTTCAGTTGTGAAATGATTTCTTTCCAATAAATTGATAACCAAGGTTACAAAATTTAATGATGAATAAATGAAAAAAATGTTTTCTTGTAAGTACTAGTATTAATATCAGTATTACAAATAAAATTTGAATAATTTAAATGATTTGCCTCTAATTAAATTTTTTAAATGCCATGTTTTTGAGCATTTTTGCCTGATTATATTTGACATCTTAAATGCCTTAACTTCTGGGCTCTTCTTGTATTAATGTGTACTACCTAATTGTTTCGATAACAAATTGATTATTACTTTATATTTTAAAGAGATTTGAACAGTAGTTCATTATTAATTAACATTTATTATTAATTGTATCAGCAAAAATGAAAAATTAATACTTGAATTAAGAATAGAAGGTATATTCATTAATTTACTTTAAATAGCCAATCGCTAATATAAAGAGTTAATTGTATTCAATATACTGTAAGAACTAAACAAAAAATAAACTAAAAGGATAATGAAATAGCTACTGAGAACATATAGAGAAACACAAGAAAAAACACCTCAATAGATTGCAACACACACTAAGAACATGCAAAATTCTGTAATAAGTAGTACTGAAATATTGACAGTGTCGCTATCTATTGGTTGCAACTGTAAGTTCTTGTTGAATCTATAGTAATAGTTTCTATACATTTGCTTTAAGCAATGGTGTATGGTTAAATTTTATTGAACCTATTGCTATTGAATCCATAAGGATAGCTTAATGCAATCGGCTCTAAGAATGCTAATTCAACATGTAAAACTTTCAGCAGGGTCTAAAATGTCAGAGGACATCAATGTGTAGGAGGATGGCCAAAAAGAAAGAAACAATGATATATAAAATGATAAAGGAGGCGGTGACCCCTCTCCCCCAAAAAACAAGAAGAAAATTGAGAATGACAAGAGATTTTGATGAATTTAAGAGCAAGATAACAGTGATAGCTCAGGCAATAAGTTTTAATATTACAAATTAGATAAAGCATTTTATATACCAGGATGTCTCAGGCTGGGTACAGGAAATTTGCATTTATTTCCAATGTGTGAGCCTACTTGTGGGAGAAGGAGGGCAGGAGAAGGGGAAAATGTGAGACAAGAGAGAGGGGAGGTGGGACAAAGTGGATGTGGTGACAGAGGAGTGGTGGGGGCAGAGGGGTGGTGGGGACAGAGGGGTGGTCGGTGCAGAGGGAAGAGTGAGGAGTGTCAGCGCAGGGAGGAGGTGATGGCAGGGGAGTCAGGGGGAACCGGGCCAGGAGAGGCAGCGTAAGGGCAGGCTGGCGTGAGAGTAGGTTGGCATGAGGGGAGGCCGATGTGAGGAGTGTCAAGAGTGAGAAGCGTCAGGAGAGAGAGGCGTCAGGAGTGAAGGGCTGAAGGTGTGAGGGGTGGCACGTGTGAGGGATGGCAGGTGTGAGGGGTAGTTCTCCTAGACAAGGCTAAGATGTTAGTTTAATGTTTCCTTGCAACTTCATGACTTATATCTAAATAAAATTGCAAAATGGCCTTAAGCAAAACAAAAAATAATTTTATATATATATACATAAAAATATAAACGATGAGAGAAAAATCCCCTTCAATATTTCATGTACATTGAGATAATTCACATTCAGGTGATATGCCAACTATCTCATTTTCATCAGGAGCTGCCAGAATTGGAAGACTGGGTTCTGCAAACAAATTCTACTAATCTAATATTAGTAATTCACTCAGAAGATACCCTAGTCTGTGATGCCTTAGGGGATCTGGGAGCTATGCCAAATGGGATGGCAGCTACATCTTAGCAGGCTACAGCGGCAAGGAGGCAGGTAGTAAGTATGGAAGGACATATTACCGTGGCCCCTGGACTGGACGCAGCGGTGGTTACCTGCTGCGAGATGAGGGGAGGCTGCAATTGTAGCTGAGGTGGAGGCTGCTGGGCAGCAGCAACCACAGTCACGTGTTTCGCTGGCGATCCCATACCCTGGTACCCAGGTGGGCACAGGATGGATGACACCAACTGGTGTTGATGGAATGGATCCCCTCGGGCTGCTGCAGCACCACCATATTGTCTTGCTGCCACTGCAGCTGCAGATCTTCCTTGATACAGTTGGTACTGCAAGCAATACATTAAATCTTTATCATTCTTGTAACACAATGGTAATTCAGTGAGAAGAAAAATCGAACTTCATGAAATCACGTGAGAAAAAGACAAAAAGAAGAAACTAAAAATAATGAAACTTATTGGTACTATGCTTAAATTAAATTTTGTTTTTGCTCATGCATGACAGCAAATACAATTGTATTATTTTTCATAAAATTTAAAATAAATAATTTACAATTAAAGAAATTAAAATTAATTTGAACACAACTAGAAAAATTGGGATACACACGAGAAAACATCAACAGTAACATCTAAACTAGTGGACACATGTAAAAACATGCCTGAAAAATAAATTAATCCAGGCAAGCAAGCAGTAACTCTCCAGGCAGGTCATTTAAAAAATAATAAAGTGGGGAAAATAAACTAAATATATACTTTAAAGTAATATTTTAAAGCCTACACTAGTTCAATTTTCTAAAATAAAAATGTGCAAACACCACCTACCAATTTAAACTTCAATTTTTAAGAAATATAATGCAATTTTTGACAAATTATTAAAATAAGCCAACTTCTTTATAAAAAACTAACTTGGAGAAATAAAACATTGGTAGCAAAATCAAACAAAAAAGAAGAATTTGCATGGATAAATAGATAAAATAAAGTTTTAGAATTTAAGCTCCAAAAAATTATGAAATGAGATGATACCCAAGTGACCCCAAGCTACAGCTTGTGTGCCAAGAGAGCCACTGAGCAGCCCTGCTTAAATGTTAACTTAAAATGAAAGTAACAAGCTGAAAGCAACGAACCAGGTTGTCATATCCGGTGGCCCTCTCCCTCACCAGGCGCTGTACCTGATTGGTCAGTTGGTTGTTGAAGGTGAGGGTCACGTTGCCGTTCGAACTAGGCACAAAGTTAGCCACAAGGGGTGGTGGGGGAGGTGGAGCCTGCTGAGTTGCTTGGTGATGAGAAGATGAGCCAGATCCGGCATATGGAGCACCACTACCTCGCCGACACACTTCCATCATCTGAACACTAGCCTTCACATTGTTGCAGTGGGCATAGTCCACTAAATGAGCCAGTGTCACGAAGCCGTGGTTCAGGGCTTCTCCAGGAGTGATGCGACGCTCCTGAATCCAGAAGACAGAATAGTCGCAAAATCTGTTTTGCTTTTATGCACATTAGAAAAAAAATAATAATAGATAAACTCTGAGGGATAGCACAAACTTTTTATTGGAGTTTCATTTCAAAATTAAAGGAGTGTAGTTCTAATTAATTTCATCAACCTGACATAAATATTGCTACCTGGTCCATGGTCAACATTCTTTTCAGGAGATCAATGAACTCTCGCCGGTCAGCTTTTTCAGCAAGTAATTCACCCCCTTCAAGATCTGTAGGCACATTCACTTGTCCAATATCATCCAGACAGTTGAAAATATACTTGCGAGCCTCTTTGGATTTGATGCCTGTTTCAGCTTCATGCTCTTCAGGAGTCTGCAGGAAGTGTGAACAATGACAGTCATATGAAGACACTTCCAAATATCAAGACATCAATTCCAAATTGATATGTTGTTACTCACTTTAAGTCTCCAGAAAGGATAAGTGCTATCCATATCACGATAAAAAAATTTTGTTGTTTTGGATGCATTGTTAAGCATATGTTCTGTGGGTAGTCCCTGTGTCTGGCTAATATAGCGAATTTGGTCATACTCTGAAGATCCTGGGTAAAGGGGCCAACCCAAGAATAGTTCAGCCACAACACACCCTAAGGACCACATATCGATTGCTTCACAGAACGGCAAACCTGTAATGCAGCAGAATTTTCTAGTTCATATTTCTTATAAGACATTAACTTTATTAGAAGTTTTCACCACATAATTGAATATTTAATTCAGAACCAAATAAAATCACCTCTTACCTAAAATAATTTCTGGAGCTCTATAGTAACGACTCTGAAGATAAGTATTACATACGGCCTTGCTGACATGTGATGCACTTCCAAAGTCAATAACTTTGACTCTGTATGGTTGTCTTACAGGATCCACCAACATGATGTTCTCAGGTTTTAAATCCGCATGTATTAACCCAAGTTGCTAAAAGGATCAAGTAAACGTAGAAAAACTTAAGACAATTAAATACTCACATCTCCACAAAAAAAGTGAATCAATAATTTGAACAGCTCACAATTAAACTAACAAATGAAATGTTTTTGTCATTAAATTCAGACCATTCTCATTAACTGGCGTTGCTGTGCCTAGAAAATATCTTTCTACTTCTGATCATTAAACTAGAACAAGAGCACCAGAGGAAGGAAATCTAATGACACATGCAAATTTTTCTAATGACACATGTAATAATAAAAATCTAATGACACATGTAAAAATTTCAGGGGAGACTAAAAGTCAGAGGACGATGAATATATAAAAAAATCTATATCTATCTACAAAATATACATAGAACATTCAAATATCTAATTTACAGTAGCACTTAAACATTGCTTTCTTAAAAATGGCTACAAATTTCTTCAAAAGAAATTGCCATTGAGGGCGAGGTTTTATTGTTCTTTGATATTCTGAAAATAATATTTCTGTTCTACAATTAGGAATAAAAAAAATTAAGAAAATGTCAAAACAACGTACTTTGGGCAGCGATAATGGCATCTGGCAAATCCACATAGCTATCCGAGACCAAAGGAAATAGAAAACTAGTATGGGAAAGTCCGTGCTGTCTATTCTGTAGTTAGTAATTTTTGTAACATGTTTTTATAATGAAATTTATGTCCCTGTTTACCTACTTATTAAAATTTGTTTTGAAAAATTAAATGATTTTTAAAAAATGTCAATCCAATTATACACAATGACAAATTAATCGCTATGTAAATGTTGCAGCAGGCCTGCCAGGGAGTTACAGTTATACTATGTGAAAAACCAATGTAACTCACTTTCAATTTCAGGAGAGCTGTCAAAACTTGCTGAAGAATTGGCCGGATGTACTTCAAAGGCAAAGGGCTGAACTTGTTTTGCTTGAGGAAATCATATAGATTTTGTTCAAGCATTTCAAATACCAGGCATGTATGATTTTTGTGCTGGAAGCACTCATATGCCCGAACAAAATTGAACTCGTCAGCATTTTCTTGACTTAAACGAGATAAGATACTAACCTGAAAAACAACAAAAGAGGTCGTATTAATTACTTGATATCATTTGGATGCACATCTGCATAATAATACACAAATGATACACATGAAAATAAAATAAATAAATGTCGATACTTACTTCAATCTGTCCCTGCCGTGCATATGATGGATGGTTCTTCAAAATTTTTATAGCAACTATTTCATTTGTGCCCTTTTTCCAGCACTTCACAACCTGTCAAAAAAAACATTTCATCTATATAGAAATATTTTCGTTAGTAGATCAATTCTCTTTGAGTTTCAACTAGCAAGATGGTAGTAAAATCGATCGTCATAAATCTTTCAATATTAAGTTAATCTATGAGCAGAGCAAGGAAAATCAATTACGTAAATATACACAATGATATCAATATTGTTAGTTAAGATTCAGAACGAGTATGCTAGAACATTGCTTCACTACAATACAATCATTGTGTATAAAGAGGTGACATATCAATTTTGTCAATAGTTTAATCGCAAAACTGAAATGTCACTTATCCCCCTACGCACAATGATAGAAATGTAGTAAAGCAATGTTCTTGCATACTCGTTCTGGACAAAAAATTGACTTATCCCCTTTTACCCGCCAAATTTAATCTAAGATTTTGAATAATTGATTAGTGATTCTGGGTGAATCAATTGCTAAAGTGTTATAATTGTGGGGCATGCTTCAGTTGCGAGAGGTGGCGATGATCTTCCTCAGCCGGACAGTGAGATCCCGCACCAACCTTTGTAGACTTGCAGATTTTCCCCCAAACGGGTATCTCCCACGAGCGGAACATTGCACCAGTTCTTGCAAGTATCCACTGCCCACGTACATGAAATATACAGTGTAACCAGTACAAATCAGTACCTGTCCAAAAGTACCACGCCCAAGGAACTCCAGCACCTCGTACTGCGTGGTCATGGAGTAGAGCACCTCGTGTTGCACCAGCTGGTAGTCTCCGTCGGCGCTCGACGAGCCTTGGGGCTGTACAGCCGCCTGCCCGCCGGCGCCGGCGGCCTTCGAGGTCGTGTTGTTCGTCGTGGTGGCGGTTGCTGTGACCGCGTGCACACCCACCGCCGCCGCCACAGCTGGCCCCACGCCGGCTGCGCCCGCCGCCGCCGCTGCTGCTGCTGCCGCTGCCGCCGCCGCCGCCGCCGCTGCTGCTGCTGCTGCCTCGGCACCCCCACCCCCACTACCACCATTCCCCTCACGCTCGCACGACTTACGCTGTAAAAAAACAACAGGAAAGGGCTCACTCTCAGTCTCAGTGCAAAACAATTACCAAGTGAACACAGACAAAACCACTAACAATAGATCGAAAACCTCAAGGTTATTTGAACATAGTTTGGTGGCTCCCAAGGGAAATGTGGCACTTTAAATGCGCAATAAATAGAATCCACCAATCAAGTCATGAAAGCTACTTCACTGGCCACAAGCAAAGATGTCAAACCAACCATCAGTATTCATCGAATGTGAAATACATTCAAGTTAGATCTTAATCAGTGCCAGGGAAACAATAAATCTTCAATATTAAACTAGTGCAAAAAAAATAAAGATTTTCAAAAAATAAAATCTAAGAGATAACCACACCAAACTACACTCTTTGTTCAAATACATGTAAGTTCTTAACAGCAATAAACAAAAGCACAAAGTGAAACGTATAATATTTTAAAAGCTTGTAGTTTCTATTATTCTTGAGCAAGTGTTTATAGGTGTATCGTAAAAATGAAATACTTACAATACACTTTAGGCAATTGAAAATAAAAGTGCAAGCTTCTTCATGCAATTGAATTTGTATATAAGCAGAACGTCAATAATTCAAAATTAAACTTGGATTTTCTACATTTCATTTTAACCAACCTTATGTTATATTTGGAATTCTACAAATTGAATTTCACTATGTTTAAATTTCAATTTTTCAATAACAGTAACAAGATGCAGAATTATAAGGAACAAACTGGGAATATTAAAGTTATTTAACTATTCTTTTTTATCAGATGTGAACCATTCAAAGCATGAATTCTATTTGTAAGTAAAAGATGAATAAATTCAAAGATGTGTCGACTATTTCTTTTTAAAGAATAGCTCACCATTTTAATTGTATTTGAGTCACTCTATAAGGGATTTATTTAATTTAATTGATTACATGGGTGTTCTTTTCTCTTTGAATTTGAGATATTGATATTCCACTGTAGTGTTATCATGATATTCAAAATGAAAGGAAGCGAGATGATAGCATGCTTTCAACAAACTTCTCTCAAATAGAAAGACTTCCGCAGTATCACAACACTATCTTCTCACACAGTATGTATACGTTTACTCATCCACAGAAACCCAGGGAATCTCATTAATTAATAATTATTGATAAGATCTCAGAACTTAACAGTTTTGGGTGACTATTTTAAATTCATTTACCTATTCAACAACTGAACAATCAGAAAATACCAATGCGTGCAATTTTGTCTGTGATTCAGAGACGAAGTGTTTTAGATGATTTTATATGGAATGATACTATCCAAATATGGCACAGCAAATTATTGTTTTGTTTTATTGTTAGCGTTTCTTTACAGCATTTTTCTTCCTAAATATTTTCATAAAGGACTAACTTTCAGCCACCTTCAACGAATATACTAAAAACTATTTGACAAACAAGTCATAAAAAGAAAGAAAGAAATATGTAACAAATTATGTAGAAGGCAAAAGTGTCAAAGGTCAGGTTGCTCTGAAGTGTAAAGAAAATGTAAAAACTGCTAAATACTTCTGTGGTTATATGAAAGAATCTCATGAGTGTTCACCATGAAAGAACTTCACATTTGTTAAAGAGAGATTTTTCTTCCTTCTATTGCTTCATCCTTACTCTACCGAAAAATGTGTGTTCAAGTGGACAGTGGAAATTAAAAAAAGCTGCAAAAATTGGTACAAGACAAGCTACAGTAGTTTCCTTGCTTACTAATACACTGATGTGGCTAACTGGTAAAAAAGTAAACTTTTAAGAAAGGAAATAATGACTTTCAAAAGGAAATCCTCCTCTCAGCCAAGAAACAAGGTAAGTGCAAGACTTGAGAATATTATATTCATTCATTCATTCATTCCATATCACCTTCCACAATATTATGAAGACATGCCAAGTGTAACACTTACCCATGCAAAGCTAAGATGCCAAAAGCATCAACATTATGTTGGTCTTAGATGAAAAAAGTGCAAGAGAGAGACTGGACAATGAAGAGAGTAATGAAAATTAAGATTGAAGAACATTTGTAACATGTGAAATTTTTGCTTTTAAATGACTTTGGTGCAGGTAACAAAATTGTTAAAAATTGCTGTGTACTTCTTATTAAAAAAATAATCATCACTTGTAGGAATATTCTGTAATGGTTCCCATGTAATAAAAATACATTACATATGACATACTGAAAAACCTTAACATTTTAGCCTAAACATTTTGAATCTTTATGACAAACAAACCTAGAATTGACAAAAATGTAAGGTTCTTGCATTCACTCACAGAATTCAGCAATTTAAAATGTTAAACAATACAATTTTAACAGCATCATCATATTAATTTTATGATTGAAAGTCCATACGACATGAAAGCTCTAAAACTTCTGTTTCAAGTCCAGAGCTGCAAGTGATCAATATAGTACGAATACACGTAAATTATAACAAAATAATAAAACAAAACATTATTTCTGGGTTATTCATAATGATTATGTTACACAAGAGTATTGCAATTTGTATCCCACTAATAAGCCTTACTGTTCAGTATATTGTGCTCTATCATTACAAAAAATTAAAAGAAAAAAATTGGATCTCCTTCTGAAAAAATATTGTATTTTTGGAAAGCTACCATTATTGAAGCCCAAATTACACGAAAACTCATAATCTCTTTGAGGTAACCAACAACAACCTGTACTTGAAAGGATGTAAAGTGATAAAGACAATGACACTACAAAACAATGACACAGACCTTTGACAATACAAAATTCATCTTCTGCTCTGATGTCAAGTCCCTCTAGACATTGTTTTCTTTCTCTTCTGAGCTCTGAATTCATCCGAACTTCCACAGGATGTGCATGATTACGAAAGAAAAAATTAACAGATGTCGATCATGCCATTGTTAAATTTCAGAAAGCTTCTACTTGATTAAATCTATCCTAATATAAACTAAATGGATGCCTTGTGTATCTCTTTCAATAGCTCAATGTGATACAGCCTGACTAGACAAGCTAGAACCTGAGTTCAATTTCCAAATTGTTTTCTGGAAATTTTGTCAAGAACAAAAGGTGCCATCTAAAATAGAACATGCAGTGCAAATCACACCATGTTTATTGTCATGTCATTTTGATTTGTGAATGTTTATTAATAGAGAGGATTTTTATGCCTCAAAAAAAATCTTGAAATATCTTTTAAAAATGTGCATTATGACCTAAAAATTCTGATCTATGCACTTTAGTATGCAATTAAAATTAAAAATATTTCATTCCCTGAATAAACTCTTCGTGATAAAATTCTGGAGAAGTACACGTAATAAAAAGATCTATTTTTGTGCACACATAATATAACCTAGCTTACTTTGCGGGAGAAATAATTGAAGTAATATGAAATATGCACCTTAGTGAAGTATATTGCATGTCTTGATTAATTTTTTCTGCCTTGTTTAAAACATATATGATGTCAAGAAATATCCTAAATTTTCACAGTATTTTATTATCAATAGAAAAGGGGAGAAAAAAGAAAGAAAGAAAAGAAAAAGAAAAGAGCAAACCATGACAATCTCTTTGTCATCAATGCTCACAATGAAATATGTTTGTGTATGCAAAATATGCACCAATAGGAAAAACCGGTCAAATATACAAAAACATATTAATCAACATAGTATCCAATTCTAATCAAATGTCAAGAAATTTTACTTAGCTATTCCCTGAAGCAATGGACAAAAATATGCAAAATCGTAGAAGTCCACTCCCTATTTATTAGACTCTTAACTGGTTAGAAAGGTGATGATGTGAACCACACTGTGTTTTAAGTGTTTCTTTACAAAAACACCTTTCTTTTGTGATTCAAAACTTACGGACTGTGACGGCCAAGGTAACATATCAGTGGGGTATAAGTAAAAAGTTGACAGGGGCACACAACAAGAAAAATCAAGAATGCAAAGGGTAATGAAAGAAATATCTGGCTACAACAATGAAGATACAGAAGTTTGTGTAAAAGTTAATACTTTGGCAATTTTCAAAATTCCAGAAGTTTTTTAAAAAGTCTGACTTGCACAGTATTGTTAAGGGCACTTTACTAAATTTGTGCAAGGATTTATTTTTATTTGGAGTCATATTCAAAATATAATGTTGAAAGTATCCTAAGGACTTCCTTTGAACCCCCCAAAAATTAAACAATCCATTTCAAATTTGCAGGGTCTTGAATTTAGCCAGATAATTTCAAAAATACCTACTTTGATGAGAATTTTAGATACAGTAGACACTTGTGTAGCAATTTTTAAACAATTACTTTCTCAAAAACACCTGCAAATTTTAACTTTTCATTTTTCTCTTGTATGTGGCAAGACTAAAATAATTTCTGCTGGACTCATTTTCAGCAACCTGTTTTCATTTTTGAAAATTTCAAGTACAATATTGACCATAGAGTTTTTCTGTTAAATAAAATCTATTCTAACCAGTTAGACCTTTAAATAAGGACAGGAGCAATTTTTTAAAAAAAATGGAGTAGTTCCCATGTAATTTCTGCTCGAAGTTAAAAAAAAGTATGAAAACAAACAAAAGAATGCTTTAAAATATGACATAGGTCACATTTTCATTGAACTTATTAAATTTTTCTACATTACAAAAGTTCGAAATAATACATGAAACCACTAGTTTGATAAGAGAGGTTGGTTTTAGCAGTCTGACATAGTGTAGAGGTAATTTCCTTGTGAGTAAACTCAAAGGACCTGAGATCAAACCTTGACCTGGAGATTTTTGCTGGTCGGAAACACTTACAGGTTCATGCAGTAGTATAATATAGCTAAGACATTACAAATATTATTGAAAAGTATGTGCTGTCACAATAACACTAGTTTCCATCAACATTTTAGTTAACATTTTTTGAAATTATAATACTAATAGTCAATTATTAATAAATTAATTACTTTAAATTAAATTTTAAAATGTGTCACAATTTCTTTTATTTACAGTGCTACAGATTTTCCTATTTACATCTCATTCAGAGCTATTTGAGTCCATCACGGGAAGAGGAGAAAAACACACACATACACATGACAAATTGTTCCTGCAATCAAATAATTTAGGCAGTAGTTTAAATAAAATTGAATTTGATTATAACAAGAACTATTTACAATAGGTTGTAAGATTGAAACAATACACACAGAAATTCTTATTAGTATTTTCAATTTTAAAAAATGTAATAAAAAATAACAACAAAATTATATTAAAATTTTGATATTTTTAAGAATGACAAGGGTCAGAAAATTTACAAAAATAAAACTAAATAGGAGATGTACAAGCCACTCTCAGCTTTGACACCACATTACACAAAAGTAGATAAGTTTAATAACTTCAAGTAAGATGAATCTTTCAACATTCTCCAACGAATCACTGCAGTGTTTAATAAACTCATCCATATAGTTCCATTTCTTTATTCTGAAAATGTACACCAACAGAAAAAAGCAGACACCACCATCATCATAAAATTCTTACTTTAGGAATCATATTTTTTAATTATTATTTATTGACGGAAACAAAGAGATATTTTTAGTAAACACTGTGCACTAATTCCAAAACTAGGTAGGAAGAACAAGTTTATAAGGGTAAAATTATGAGGATTTCACATTTTTTGCTGAATGTTCTGACTCTGCAAGTTCTGCAAGTTCTACAAGAAACGAATGAGGAGTTGGATGGAAAAATGGCTGAATCACAATAACAATTTCAAGTTTTCAATTGATATTTTTTCGTATTTTCTTCTTATGTATGTGATCTGACATAACAAAAATTAATTTTGTTAATCTCATTAAAAAGGTGTCGCAAATTTGAATTATCCCTTACGCTAAAATAGCAATGCAAGTATGTTGTAAGATGTATATTTGATTTATCCCTTTATTCATTTCAACTTCTGGTTGGGAGGCAAATTTCTAATTTGTTAAAAGAGGTACACATTTAGGATAGGCTTAGGATTTTAAAAAAATGTCATACCTGTAATAAAATTATACTACAATGCAGTGGATTCCTCATGAAATTTCAAGATAAGTTTCTCCCACCCACTCATAATCATGTGGCTCAGTTTAAGACCTTCTTTCATTCAATTCCTCAAATATTTGATTAATGCTCCACACTGATTAGAAGTGGATCTAACCGCTTCTTTTGAGGTGAACGGTTAATCATTCTACAGAAACTTCTAATGAATTTAAATTAACTGTGATATGCAAGGATTTTTCTCAGAACTAAGTCTTTTAGAACATGTCCAACTGGAAAGTGAAAAAGTGAACACTACAGTAAACATCCTAACAACTTATTTCAAATAATTACAGATAATGTATACATGTACAAATATAATGAACTACTATGAAGAATGTCAAGATAAGAATGCTCATCTCTCTTCACCAGTCTTCAATACACTCTTCAAAACAAAACTTAGTGTATGTTAAGAGATCCTAAGTCCTTTTTAAGCTTCATCCATGAAAAGTGAAAAAAACTCCTTCAAACATTAGAAAAATCCTGAGACCTTATAGTGTAACTGAAGTATATAATGAAGTATGTAATGGGTAATTGTGAGACTAAAACAGGGGAAAAATGCATCATGACACAAAACTGTTTTATACTTTAACTTCTTCAAATTTAGAATGAAAGCAAGAACTTCAACTGAAATTGTAGTGTATGATAATGTACATATCCAGGCATGGTTTATGCTGTATTTACATGACAATTATTATTATGATTATTGTTATTATTATTATTATTCTCATTAGCTATGGCAACACTGCTTGCCAACGTGATTCTGTAAAGATTATACCAGTCAGTAAAGATAATTTTATGAGAGAGCAGAATGTCTTTTGAGATTCAGATGCCTCTATTGAAAGAGAATAATTTTTTGTTCACAACCAAGATTTGCTTCCCTTGGTTTCCAGTGCAAAAGAAGAATAATACAAAAACATTCAATTAATTCAAAAATGAAAAAGGAATAAAACAAGCTCAAGAAAACTGACAACCTCCCAAATATAGTAATAGTTTGTGAACAATTATACAACAACAAAAATTGTAAATTTATTGATAAATTTTAATTGATTGCCCTTTCTCAATACAATACAATTTATTATCATTCACCACAGATTTGCATTTGTCTTTATTACTCAAATAAATGAAGTGGGTGTCATAAAGTGACACTCGATATTAGAACAGACTTGCCAAATTCAAAATTCAGATCTTAAAGTTCACAAACAAATACACCAAATTCATTTAAAACGCTAATTACACTAGAAACACACAAAAAAGGATTTTAGATCAACATATTTTAGTTACTGGATAGTTATTGAATGTTTCAGTAGGCACTAAACAATTCACTACAAAAGGACAAAAACATGCACTATTATTTAGTTTCTCCAACACCCTATTAATGTTTGAAACCAATTCATGAACACAGGGGCTGTGTACTAAGCACACACAAGCATTGGGAAGTATTACTGCTAATTCTTTTCACAAAACTATCACGAGAGATTTCTTCACCTTATTCTCTAGTATCAAATAATTATTTTTATAATGCAACTTTGATGTAAATATAAACATACAGCTCTATTTTTATTGGAAATTCCTGCCAGTTTTCAAAACGGGTTTGAAACAATCATTGACACAAATTACACACACTCACATAAAACATGCTCTTTTGAGTGACTGACCTGGAACCTGCTGCAGTTTAGAATATTTCATAATCATGTTCAATACATTGTTTGCCACACCCTTTGATATGTTCATGACTGCTGGAAACACATGCAGATCAAGTAGTGCTACAGAAGTCCAGGCAACATTGAATGGCAAAGTATTAGATGGCTACAAAGCTACACTGGCTTTGCTGGAGTTCAGTGACAGAATATGATGCCTGGACAATATAGTACAAATCAAATTAGAGAAGAAGTTACGCAATAGGGATAAATAATGCCACAAGCAAAGTGTGATTCCTTACAATAAAACTATATTTGTATCAACAATCAAGCATGCATAATGATTTTTGGGCATATACTTACACCATTCTCTGAAACAATTTGTTAACACAACTGATAAAATAGGTTGCCCATATCAATATCTTGGGTGAGAATATAAAATGTACAGAATTGTACCATTAATACATTGTCACATTTGTCAAAAGTAAATTCATTAACACTGAATTATTTGATTGCAATGCTGATAAACATAACTGGTTGTTTATTAACCTTTTGCATAGGACTTAACTGACACATATTACAAATATGATCATTTATAATATTAAAACAAATGAAAGCTAAATTTATAATACTGAAGCAGGTTGCAGGTTTACTTAATGAAATAATTAATTTATCTGAATTTTAAGAAAATTTGGAAACGTGTTACGTAAAAGAAACAGACAATTACACTTCAATAATAAATTATCTTCTGACAATATTAAAGTATAATTTTAGAAAAGCTTTTAATAATCATAAGCATAGATATGAACTCTGAATGAAAACAATTCTCTTTAGAATTTGTCGTTACACTAATATAATGACACTATAAGTTTACTTTCAGCTCTCATGCTTACATGCCATCATGCATTAATTCATGCAAGAACTCACCTTCTGACCGCAACGCTGATATGTATCAAAAAGTTTTATGGTGGATGCGCGAATAAACTGCTGAGGCATGCCCCCACTTGGGCTCTTGTGCTGGACATTGTTTGTATTTTGAGTGCGATGATGTCGTTGCACAACAGACTGGCTGACACTGTTGATCACGTTACTTGCATTTAGAGAGTAGAGACTGTCACCTCCACCACCAGTGTATTCAATTTGTTGTTGCTGATGTTCCACCTTACGTTTCTTGTGACCTTGTTGCAACGCCACCCCACTACTACTATTACTGGTGTGTTGGGATTGGATGAACATGTCATGCAGTCGCTGCAAATTAAAATACAATATATAGAATAACCTCAAACATTACACATTTTTACTGCAGTTTTAACACCACCCACTGACAACTGTCAATTCTCACGACTAAAACCAATTCATGAAATGTTAAATATGACAATACTTCGAATTACGTAAATGAGTACAGAGTTTTCTATTTAACTTGCACGGAATCTCTTTGACACAATATGGATCAATGTTATGTAAAACGAGGATTGACGGTCTGCTAGTATAAAGTAGGTTTCAAGATGTCGGATCCGAAAAGGGTACCACAGTTCTCACCAGCAAATGACACATCACTGATATACGAAATCCACATAAAATGAACTATTCCACACTTCGTTACCTCTCACTCTCCTGTTCCGTCGCGAAGGACTCCACTTTCATAGTGACATCCGGAACAAAGGGTCCTTCAAATTTCAGCCATCTTGAACTTCAAGCAGATTCTATGTTACTGTCCTCGGCCTATTTCAACGACACTTTGGGCGAAGTAGCCATTCACTAACCATGTACACATATACATGCACACCCACAATTACACCGTGTATGTTTGCAATGGGTAAACAAAACATTTACCCAATGTCTTCGCGTTTTCACTTCATCCCGTCGCTCACACATCCAAGTCGGGCTATTACGTACATCGGCCAGCGAGTCTAGGCTTAGTCAAATTAGTGTTTTATTTCGGAAGAAGAACAATATTAATTTTCATGACTTTATACAAACAATTTAAAAATCTTAATTATACATATAGGTGTAACAAAAGTTAATTCATCTGTAAAATTGTTTGTCGCACCCTGTTTAACACTGGTTATGAATTTGACTTTGTGAAATTTCCCCTCTGTCATACTTCGCAGTTGCAACGCCATCTTCCGAGAATATTGCGGGGAATGCGCAGCTACGAAGGGGAATTCCTTTCGTTACATTTAGAAAAATACATTTCTCTCATCACAATCAATGAATCAAAATATTCTCATTTTTTTCATTTGACGTATATTTATTTCGAAGCATATTATTTACGAAGCAAGTCATTCAGTTTGGATTTGAGCTATTTTTAAAATGCAATGTGGTGCATTCTATTTTGAACATTTAAATACTCCCATTAAAATTAGTTTGAATAAATAACTTCTATTCTCTATTTAAAATGGCAAATAATATGCAATGTTAAATAACCACGCAGATATTACACTGAAATTATCGATGAAGAGACCAGTACGTAAGCTTCCCAAACGATTAGGACCAAACTGACGTCAACGACCCGTGTCGTGCAAAATTTGTGGTCCTTTGCCCAATCCTGTGTGTGATCAAAACGATCAGACTAGTGTAGCTAAAGAGAGGGTCGGTTTCCATGGCCGAGTTTGGCGGGCCTTCTCGACTGAAGCTGGCGTAGCGCCGGCGGGGATGGCTGTGGCAACGCACACTACGGTGAGGCCTACTCGCAGATATCTTTAGCTGCTTCAGTGGCAAACCGCAATTACGTGTAAGTTTTTATTTTGTTAAATAAGCAAATAAAGATTCTCCTCCTCCCAAGTGTTCAATAAATTTTAGGACCTAAGACTGTGCAGATCGAGAAGTACATCGAACGAATCATTTCTGTTGTTGGCCTCTCGCCATGCACTCTAGCTCGTCCTGAGTCAGGAGAAAGTGGAACGGCGTGGGGCGCTTCGCTCCCTGCTTTGTCGCCTCATAAAAATAGCCCCGCGGCAGTAGAGTCTGACGCTTCCCCTCTCCTCGACCACCACCTGACCACCACGAAGCTCTGCAGGCGGCTTTCGCTCTAGCACCGCAAACGCAAAGCCATCTGACCCACATCCATCGGGAGCGGCCAACAAGGCCGGTTTCTCAGACTCAGAATTTCCGTCTGTTGCCACTAGAATGCAGCTTTGTAGACCTGAAGATATGAAGAGCAAGACTGTTTTCCACTTCGACACAGCGCTAGTGGGCTTATTAGCGCTTGCTTTGCTCTCTACTCATTTCAGCGTCCGCCTGGTTTTCGAAGGGCCTGAGTCAAAAGAGAATGGACTTGGAGTAATGTAATATTCACATTTCTGTATTCATTGATGGTATGGGACATTCCCAGTGTCGGCTCTAGGCATGGGCAGACCGGGCGATCGCCCGAAGACCCATAAGGTCCGGAGGAGCCCAACGATGTGAAAAATTATTTTTAAAACATTGAAAGAGAAATAAGTAAAAAGTAAGTAATATAATGATTGCAAACCGTTGACAAAAATTAACTTTATTAAATAATGATCACATTTCAATTTTTATCTGTTTCAGATAATGAGATTTTCTTTTACTTTATGTATGTGTCTATGAAATGGAAAAATGAATGCAATCAAATGATACTAATATTCTCATGATTCTACTGAAATCCATTGGTATAGAAATTCATAGGATAGGAACTCAATAGGTTCTACTTAAATTCATATTTATTATTTCTTGTATTTAATATGTAATATCATTAAACATGAAGTAATCACAATTATTTTAGCGTTTTAAGCGCAGTGGTCGTCCATAAATTGCATAACGCTAAAGAGGGGGTTGGGGTTTGAGGCAGCCTTACATAGGGGTAGGAGATATTAGCTAGAGTTACATAGTTTTTCAACATTTGCAGAAATAATTCCATTTATTTAGTCATACTAAAACATTAAGATATTGAAAATTAAATTAAAATATAAATACATTAAAGAAATGGTTATGTAATTGTTACAATAAATATAACTATTTTTTCATCAATGATATGCTGGTTGAATCTGTTAGAAGAAAATATTGAAAACTGATCTGTAGTATATTCTACAAAGAATCCGATTAAATTGACACAGTCTCGCCCATTCATCATCCACGAAAGCTCCACGATAGCATCCACGTCTCGCCTAAGCATCCTTCCTCAAAAATTGTCTCCAATCTTCTTTATACGATAGGTGCGGTCTGCATTACCAAGTAATTTTAATTATAATAAATTTTCATATTTTCAAATATTCATGAACACAAAATTAATACAAATTGTTTTTACTGTTATATAATATATGTTTGCTCTCTGTGAATAGAGGAGATGTTGTTACAAGCTTTACGTAATTATATAGGTGAGTTCAAGCGCACGTTGCATGGGGAGGGGGGATTCGAATTACTCCAAATTTGCTTTACGTAATTTATGGACGGCCCCTCACTATGGAAATTGAATTATTTGATCATTAAGTACTTATACTTAAAACTATTATTTACAATATATTTAAAAAAAATGTTCTAGCTTAAACGTTGTAATTTTTGTTTATTTGTTGAAATAAAGTAACACACGTAGTTTCTTGATATAAATTTCATCTTCTTATTGTGTTTGTGTGTGTGTGGAGGGGGGGGGGATACGTTTCAGTATTGCCCCGGGCCCAAAATTGTCGAGCTCCAGCACTGGACATTCCATCCCGGAGGGTGTCGAGAGCAGGTGGTGTGGGGCGCCAGGCCTGGACTGTCATGGTCTGGCCAGGCTGTGTCATGTCCAACCCACTCTGCAGAGTGGTCTATGGTCCTGACTTGAATTTAAAGAAGAATTTTCAAAATCGCAGAGCTTCGAGTCGTGCAAGATCGACCCGGAAATATTTATTTTGGAAAAAATCCTACTAGTAGACTAGTTTAGGCGCTAGAGTTATCATAGACGGACAGCCAGCCACCCAGTCGGACGGAAAGACATTTGAAAAATAAACACTTGTTTGGCATCAGGGGACTCACGATGTGTATTTCCGTTGAAATCTCAAAAGCGATTTTTCACAGCATTACATAACTTCCTCTATATTACGTATATTATTTCGTATAAAAATACGTATACGATAAAATAACTAGTGGTGCTACAGTATGTAACAGACTTTCTCGTACTAACTACTTTTCTAATTTCTTTAGTCTGCGCAAGCTCATACGTTTTGCCGTATCAGTGTCCATCTATCGCGGTCCAAAGTCCTTTTTTCCCTCAATGTTTCGGTTTCTTTTGAAGAGAACTAGAGTATGACTTTAAAAATATTATAGAAGAGTTAAACCTCGTTATTTAAGGAAAGTGTCGTTGAAACATTTATTTTTTGAAGAAAATTGGCTGAACGGTTTAAGGCGCTAGCGTTGACCACAGACGGACAGACATACAGTTTGTTTTACCGTCAATCATTTTGCGGTATCAAGGACCTACAAAATATGGACTCTGGCTACAACACGTATTAAAGAATTTTTACTTTCTCGCATACGTGCAAATATACGTGATATAGAGAAAGTTATGTGATGCTGCGGATAATCGATTTCGAGATTTGAATGGAAATACACGTTTTGTGGTCCCCTAATACCGAAGAAGAGTTTTTTTCAAAACGTCCGTTCGTCCGTCTGTGAACACCACCAGCGCCTAAACCATACGTACGTTTTTGAAAAACTTTCTTTAAAATTTGGGAGTACTTTACATGAAGCCCCCGGACATTTTCAGAATTTTATCAAAAACGGCTCCAATTTCTTTTAAAATTTCTTGTAATATTAGAGAAAAATACACCTATAAAGGTGGCATGCATCCAATTTACACGGTTAACTATGAATTTTCGAAAATTACAGAAGTTTGCATTTTTCAACGTCTTACTACAAAATCGAAAATAGAGATTTTCCTTTCAAATGAAATTTGTTGTCCATAACTTTTTTCCTTCATTAAGATCACGGAAATTTTCTTGAAACTTTTAGTAGTTTTCGCGCAATATTTGCAAATTAAAAAAGTACAAAAACAAGATTTTCTCAAAATAGGCTCCAAATTATTAATAGGAATAGTGCTTGGTGTACTCTATAAGATGGCATTAATGGCCTTTTGCTCTATTCTTTTGTTTTTCAACGGCTCCTAATTTTTACTTCAAACTTTTCGTACTGCTAGTGCTAATTGCACTCTTCAAGATGACATAAAGTTAATTTTGGGATATTCTTTTTTTTTAAAAAGTACTCTAATGATTTATTATTTTGAAAGAACTCTGATGACTTTAATATGCACATTTACAGCGATTTGTAAGCATTTTGCATTTGTGAGTTGAAGTGCTTCAAATGACTTCGAATAAAGTTTTTCGAAATCTCAAAACTTTTCTATGAAAATGAGCTTCAAATTTTGTATCTATATTAACGCTTAAACGCCATTTTCTTAAAAGCGGCTGCAAATTTTTCAATGAAAATTTCCATTTAGGAAGAGGTTTCACTCTTCTTTAATATTCTTAACATAATATTTCGGTTCTACTATTAGGAAACCAAAAAATTGAGAAAATGTTAAAGAAATGTACTTTTGGCGGCGCGATAGATGGCAGCTGGGGTTAGTCCGTAAAGTTAGTCCTTACCAAGGAAATAAGAAAACTTTACTACGAGAAAGTCTGAGCCAATCTGTAGCACCACTAGTTACTTTCTCCTATACGTACAAATATTTGGAGTAATCCCTATATAGTATTTGAGTGAAACTCTGAGTGTGCGGATGTGAGCTTGTGCGGATGTGCGGTTCCGTCACTCATAGCTAGATTACTTTCCGGGCACCAATCGAGGCGTATGAAGATTTTATTCGACGCGACTGAGACACTAGATGGAGATCTGATAATTTGTTTTCGGATCCGGCCATTAGATTCAAAGAAACTTCCAAAATATGTTTTTGTCGTGTTTTGACGCTTTGATCTTAGTGATAACTCTAGGAATGAAACCAACCCCTCCTAAATCGATCTTTGTAGGTGGCGTTGATTAAACCCCAGTACTCCGTGGTTATTTTCAGTTCACATCATAATTTTCTGCAATGAGGATGGCAACACTAATTGTTGACAAACGAGTAATTTCAAATGAAAATCGTGCGGCAGAATTTGTTTTGAATTCGTAATATTCGTATTTAATGCGGATTTTTTGTAATAAGTTTGCAAAGTACCTTGGAATCTTAAATTTGAAGAACATCAAGTAAATCCGAAGACAATAAGATCTGTAAGTAATACTAGACAATACCTTTCTTAAGTGTGCAAAAATCGATTTTCAATTCAATTTGACTTGCTACTTATTCATGTTATTCACGTAAGCACACAAATAGAAAAGTCACAACGTTTCTCCGTTGTAAATTAAAACACATAGAAGTAATATTTAACATAAATATATAGAATATATAGAATATATATATATATATATATATATATATATATATATATATATATATATATATAAGAAGTAATTTGTAAACAATGCTACACATGAAATACTTGATTTATTTACAAATAGATTACACAGTCCTTGTGTTCTTCACTTGATAATTTTCCATACACGCGACTCTGTTCTCTTGATTATGTATTTACACTGTTCACTTCTTCGGATTATGTATTTACAGTATTCACTTTTTCTACACTATCGTACAGTCCGGGGCACTGTCCACGGTACACTGCGCAGACCAAAATTCACTGCCCTGACCAGGGTCCACTGCATTGCTGTTCACCGCGATGCACACTTCACAGCTCCACTTCAGCTGCTGTTCACCTAGTGCACCACTGTTCACCGCAATGCACACTTAACAGCTGAGCTTCCACTTCCTACTGAACTCACTGACTACATACGCTGACTGCTACTTACTGCGTGTCTGACGTGAGTGACTCGCGGCCGCCGGCAGCGGCGAATTATTACCTGGCCGGCGCCCGTCTCGACACACCCGGCACTTGCTCCACATTTCTACGCGACTCGCGAATAGCGCGGATTCGTCCAGTTCGGGGGGCGCCGGTAGATGACGCAATCCGCGCAGCGAATTCCGGCAGGTGATTCAATATTCGTTATAATACATATGTATATACATACAATTTATATATATATATATATATATATATATATATATATATATATAGTATTGTCTCGTCGAGGGTAACTGACATTTGGAGACTATTTACTGATATTTTCTGTTTAATGGGGTGTATTTTAGTGTGAAGACTGTTCCACATGGTCTGCCATTCTGTGAGGATGCACTTCGAGGCAGCATTTCTTGCATCTTGAGGTCGTATTTCAATATTCATTTCTGATTGGATGTTCCGGCATTTCATGCTGCAGAATCAGCTTCTTCATTGCATGGTATACCCACGTGTCCAGGTCACCAGATGAACGTAACTGACGCTCCTCGCTGCTCTAATTTATGGCATGCTATGAGAATAATTTGAAGCAGTGGGTCTACAGTTTGACGTCTGCCTATTGCAGTGAGAAGAATTGAGAGTTTCACAGTGTCGCAAAGATTGCAATACTGCATACAATTCGACAGTGTACACACTTGCTTCTGGCGGATGTGTCCAAGTTTTCGATAAGTCTTGAGTTACACATGCGCTTCCAGCCCGATGTTTTGTATGTGAACCCTATTTAGATTATTGTGTTATTTGCCATGTATTCTTCGAGAACTTATCGAAATCTGACTTTTAAATCCATGGGAAGGCATTCTTTTTTCTGTACACTAGTAGTGTCGCGTCTTCTGGCATTTTCAACATCCAAACTGGAATTTCATATGCTTCGTGTTTCAAAACTGGTGGTAGGACGATGTTATAGCATTTGGCCATCTCGATTGCGCGGATGTTGGCTGGACGAGTAGCTGAGAGTCTTTGATCGTAAATCTTTGCTAGCTTAGGTCGAGTCATCAATGAGTGGTTTAAATGTTTCGGCAGTGACAGCAATTTTGATCTATAGTTGAGTAGCATTGTTTGTCGTCTGTGATGTAGCGATATGGTGCTGGTTTCACAGTAAAGGCTTGAGGAAGGACTCGTGCGGAACGCGCCAGATACATATCGGAGGCCTGCATTGTGAACGGGATCTAGTTTCCTTAAACTTTATTTTCTGGCTGAGGAGTACACTGCACATCCATAATCTATTTTGGACATCACCATGGATTTGTACAGGCGACGTAAGATGTCTATTTCCTCCCAATTTATATGGGAAATGCACGTTCAGAGCTGTTTTGCATCTACACAAGGTATATTCTAGATGCTGTTTCCATGTTAAATGCCTATCAAAAATCAAACCAAGGAATTTTGTTTCATTGCATGTCAGTTGAACCCCATTCAGCGCCAGCTCTGGATCTCAGTATCTTTTTCGTTTCTTACAGAATTGAACGCATTTTGTTTTGGCTGCTGCAAGTGAGAAACTAATGTTTTTCACGTTCTGTACTAATTTATTGATGGCATTTTGCATTTTGAATTTGACAATTCCCGGTGATTTGGCTGAGTAAAATATAGCAATGTCATCTACATATATGCATTTTCCAATTGACGCTTCTATGCTGTCAAACATCTCGTTGATCGCTATGATAAAGAACGTACCTCTCAATGGGGAGCCTTGCGGTACACCATTCTCTAGTACGTAGCTTTCTGAGATGGATTGCCCAACGCGAACTTTGAAAGATCTGGTACTAAGGAAGCTGGATATGAATTTTGGCAGATTTCCTCTTATTTGCCAGTTATATAGTTGTCTCAGAATATTATATCGCCAGGTCTTATCAAAAGCTTTTTCTAGGTCTATGAATACGGTAACCATATGTTTTCTTTTGATGAAGGTATTCTGAATTGCGTTTTCTAGATATATTAGCTGGTCGAGTGATGTTGTCTGTATCCGTACTGATGTATGTGCAGGGGGTTGGTTCTTTCGAGACACCATGTTAGCAGAGTGTTGACCATTTTTTCCAAGTTTTTTTCTAGACAGCATGTCAGCGAAACCGGGCGATAATTTTCAGGTTTCAATGGATCCTTGTCTGCCTTTAAAAGTGGAATTATCATCGCTTCTTTCCAGACTTTGGGGTAATTACTTTGTGACCAAATGTTATTTTATATGTTTAGCAAAGTGGACAGTATTTCCTTCGGTAACCGACGTAGTAAGCTGTAAGGGATATTGTCTGAGCCTGCTGCGGTGTCTCCAGCTGCATTTATGGCGTCTTGCAATTCCCTCCATGTGAAAAGAACGTTATATGGCTTATCTGTATCGGTTGTAAAGTCAGTTGTTCTTCTTTCTTTTTCTCGAGAAAGACTTTAGGATAGCTGTGTGTGTTACTGGCTCTGGGGTATTGAGTCGCTAATGCGTTGGCTATTTCGTCAGGGTTGCAGATTAGTTGTCCTTCGTGTTCTATGCATGTGATTGGACTGAAAACATTTTTCCCAGCTATTGACGGGATTTTCTGCCATATTTCCGTGACTTTGGTCGTCCGAGTTATGGTTGTTACGTACTTTTCCCAGCTTGACTGTTAGTATTTTTCTGCGAGTGAATGCACGTAGACGCTTGAAAGCAATAAGATTGTCTTGGGTTGGCGCCGATATCTATTGAGGGCTTTTCTTTTCTCCCTTATTGCTTCTTTGGTCTCCGTATTCCACCATGGTACTGGAATCCTAGATCGAGTGGCCCCTAGGCTGTGGAATGTATTTTACTGCAGAAGATATTACAGTGTTGGTGAAATCAGTAACGTCTTTAATAATAATAATAATAATAATAATAATAATAATAATAATAATAATAATAATAATAATAGTAATTATAGAAAAAACAGTTTCAATGCATTTTTGCATTTCAAATCAGCAATCGCATGCTCCTTTGAAAATGAACAATGTGCAATTAGCCGATGTTAAGGTAACAAAATTTCAGGCCGGTCTCTCAGTTCAGTCAAACCTCAAATGGAATGTAGTACATATAACAGAATTATTTAATAGGTATGATCTATAAAATTAATTAGTTTACATTTCTATTGCATAATTAAAAAAGACTTAATATGCATGTAAGAAATAATTTACTTCAGCTTCCGGGCCTGTGATCCCATCTCGATCAGTTTTTTGTCCAGTGTCCCAGATACATTGAGCAAATGCTGAGATGGCCCCTTGTTTTGCTTCTGACGTAAATGTAACTTCACTACGCGCACGTTTTGATGATCTGCAGGTTTTGCAGGTAGGAGTAGAGGTGAGGGCGAGTAACTATTTTGTTAGCAATGCAGAAAAATCAAATCTATAGTTCGTTTACAATGCAAATAAGTTTTCTATAACTCGGAAAGAAAATGTATAGTTTTTTCAAATGTTGCTAATCTTGCGCTTTTTAAATTTTATTTTTATTTATTTATACATCTTTAACTCTTACTCATCTTTCAACTATTTATAATTAAAATGATTGGAAGGGATTCTAGAACTCAAGAAAACGTGCACTGATGATCCCCCCATACGTCACTTACAGTTTTTACTTTTTTTGACTTAATAAATCTAAATATAACTCAGATGGTTCAGTAGCAAAAGACAGAATAGAATCTAAGTGGCGAATGAAACAATGTAAACAACTCACGCGAGTGCAAGATGAGTTTCTGAATGTACAAATTAGATCGGTAAGAGTCGTATCTTCAAAGGCATCCAATGTTAGACAGTAAACAAAATGAATTCTGCAAAAGTCTTAAATTAGAAATATTTTTGTTTCGGTAAGTGGCGGATAATAGGTCGCGAGTGTAGTGAAATGTAAAGGGTTAAAATTATTTGAGAAAATGCGCCAAAATACAAATTGATGTCGTATGATAGCGACGAATAATTTTCGAACGACCAAGTCGGAGTTCTGTGTGGACGACTAGAATGAAATTTGGAGAAGGGGAGCTGCGGTGACGACGCCTAGGGTGGAGTTTTCGACGCTTCGCCAAGTGTGCCGTATTTCGACGAAAGGGTCGAAACATAAGAATTTTAAAAGATATTTAAAGGATAAATGTTCAAGGCCTCGAAATGTTAATTTAGAAATAATTTATGTTCAAATTTATCAGAAGTAAAGTAATGATGGCCATAATCATCAATCATAAAAATCAGTAAAGATAAATAGGTCATTTTCCATCATAATCAAAATATGATAAAGAGGTCATTTGTTCGCATCAAAATTATAACATAAAGATCAATAGGCCATTTGTTTGCAAACTATCTGTAAATTTAAATATTTAATTTGTTACCAACCAAAAAGCAAAAGACATATTAAAGCAATGTTTGCAGTCGTAATTCATTTGTTGCTATAATTTCAATATGAAGATCAATTATTATTTTTATTTAGAAAGTGCATGGTAAGAAAAACCACCAAATCCAATTTCTCATGATCATAAAAATCAATACCAGCCGTGAACTCATACGAGCGGTTATTTTCAGAATAATGAAGAAGAATGCAAGGTACTTAGACCTTGATAAGTAAGTATTGTTGCGCCATATAGTAAAAACCTGAGTTAGCCAAAATTGAAATTAAATATAGAAGTAATTATAAAGAGATATAAATTAAATAAATTAGTAAATAATAAGGGGAACAAAAGGGAGTATCTGTGTGTGTGTCTGTGTGTGCATGTGCACAATTATGGTATCTTGAGGTACACCTGGAATAACAAAAATGATTATACTAGTTTTGAATTACATTCATTTGAGTTTTTATTTTTAAGGATTTAAACACCTTTCATTTTAATGACATATCATGAATGAATAATAGAAAGATATTAAAGCCGGAAATCAAACTTTGCGGTGCCCCAAATGCAATTGACGATAAACCAATAATGTGAGAAAATGTCCCTTCTTATCAGTAAGTATTTCTACTCACTGTGATTGTTGTTTGTGGTAGGACATTACCAATCTTGAACAAAAACACAAATTTCATAAGGTAATTTTGAAAGAAAATATTATAATCAATGACATCAAATGCTTTTGAAATATCTAAAAATATTTTGAAAACAATTTTGAATGTCATTTCTGTTGACCTTTTCTGAAAATCGGTCTAACCTCAGCTGTTTTGAAAATATCTGGAAAGAATCTAGTAAATAGAAATACAGTAAACACATGAGATATTAGGTGCATAAAGGCAGTGCATAAGTCTTTAACAAATAATTTGGAAATTCATCCATCCGGCTGAATAATTATTTATTATTTTATCAATATGAAAATTTCATTGTTTTGGAAACAAACATCATGTTGAAAATTTTTGGGAAAATGTCTTATGTTGAATTTTGTGGTCTAAAGCCACTATAACTTTTCAAGTCAATACCACATTTCTGAATATGTAATAAAATTATTTTTTTCCTCAATAGTTCTAGTTTTCAAACAAGTTGGATATACTTGAAAGAAGGAATATAATAACATACCTTACTTTTTATTATAAAGAATCTTTATTATGTGCTATATTTCAGGTGGAAAATTTATTTCCTTAGGAAATATATATGATAATTACAAATTAAAAGTGTGTATAAATTTCTACAGTTGATTTTATAATTATTTTTAAAGTATTGTTATCCTTTCAACAGCAGTTGATCAAATCTTTATTGATTATTCCTTAAATGAGGTAAGGTTTTTTATTATCCTCAATGTCAGTGACTATTCATTTCTCACCAGTATGTTGAAGATCATTTTGACATTTCAGATATTAATTTCAATTTTTTTTGTAAAAAATATATATTCAAACTAATACTGTCATAGTCACCAACATAATCCCATGTTTCATTGTTAATCAGGTTAATGAACACTTCATGATTAATATGAACTTTTGCCACTCAAAATAGCTTCAGAGAATTCCATATGACTGCTTTGAAAACTTAATCAGAGAAAAGAAACAACAAAATACATTGTTATAGAAGAATAATATATAATGGGATATATAATTGCACTAAATACGGATTTAAAAAAATATGTTACCTAGGCTTTATGACATTCAGAGTCCTTTAAATATATGAGAAATCTGCAATTGTGTAAAATATCCACATGTATTTTGCCACTGTTACCTAATTTGTCATTAAAAATTTGTATGGTTACATCATCTACATTGATTTGATTTCTGTGATGCTTAGTTGACAATAAATACAAGTCTACATACTCTTGAAATGTATGTACACATAATTTGGAGCTGTATAGTTAAAGCTTAAGCTGAATAGTTGTATAGCTATTAAGCAAATTCTCATACGCTCTAATTTCAGTAGAAGAGAATCACAGCCTAAAATACTGTAAACATTTACACAAACAACAACATGTCCTTTCCAATACTTATTTCCCTTGCAATATCATTACTTTTAGAACTTTCATTACCTTAAAAAAAAGTCTTGTTGTCTTTTGTATCATTCAGTTTATGTCCTCCAGCGTACAGTTAAACTAGTATTTTGAAGTTATATTAAAAACTTTGTTGGATAATATATAATTCCCAGATATGGATCTTTGTAATTTATATAATTAAATAAAATAATGTAGAATATGTTTCATTAAATTTCATTTGTTATCCTAGAATACTATTTTGACAATGTAAAATATCATTAACACATGGTTAATTGTTTCTTGCAACTTTGATTTTGGAATATATTTATTTCAGTTTATTATAATATCAGTGGTGGCATCTATTTTTTTAACAATTGGTTCTCTCCACTGACCAACTGGTTGACTCAATAACTTTTCATTTTTTTTATAATAAAATAAATAGTTCATTAAATGAGGTAATATTGCTCAAGAGAAAAGTGTTATGCATCATGCTTCTAATGATTTATGGATATATTAATTTAAATCAACAATTCTGCCTGATGGTTACAAAAGTGATCACAAAGCTATGAATATTTTGTAATTCTCTTTTTCCTGATACTGTGTCAGGAAGTAAGACATATGCATGTTGTCCAGGGCGCCAAGATTTCACAAAATTAGTCACATCCTAATCAGCAAGAGGATCAAATCAAGAGTTTGGCTCAATATACAGAACTATAATAATTTAACCACCATGATTGGGATAACTTTCAATTAGTTCTGCATGCCTCAAACATTTCAACAACCGGTTCTGCACACTATAATAATTTTAACAACTGGTTCGCACAAACCAGTGTGAAGCAGCTGGATAACAACATTGATTAATATCCTCATTTAGTCAAGTGAAAGCTTTTTTATTAGCTTCTATGACACCAGTCAGGAAAAAGAGACTAGAAAATTATTATCCAGGGAAAGGAAAAGAAGCCAGAAATTATTAATATTCTTGAAGAAATACAAAGTAATACTATGGAGTGGAGATAAAACTTGCTTCAAAATTAATCTAAAGATATATTTATTAAAGAAGGGGATAGTCATGGTCGAATTTCCAACTGAGCCAAGAAATTGAGCTACAGCATAGACCCTTGCTTTTCATAGGACCTCAAAAATTACTTTACAAATATGAGAATTATTGTGGACCCAGTGCTGTGATTTCAAAATGCATAAAACATAATAGAATATCAAGTGAAATCTGTATTTCCAAACTTGGAAATTGCTTTCCGTATTTTTACTTTATATACTTGAACTACAGTTTAGGGAGGAAAAGTATTGGAATTCACTCACCAAAACAATTTTGACTTGTTGGTGACTAAAATCTGGTTTAAGGTTCTTTTGAGCTGTAACTTCATACACTTGTCATGGTTACGATATATTAGTTCTGTTCCAAAGATGGTTAAGATTGGTGCAGATAGTGAGGAGATATATGCAATTTTGTATCTCATCCCCAAAATCAGTCTGTCTGCCTCGATGGATGGAAGTATGTGTCACACATAACAGTCGATTCGAAGCTTTTAAACTGAAACTTGAGAAATATATTAGAAGTCTAGAAGATCTAGTGGTGCCATTCTGGAAATCATTAAGATATTTTCATTTTTTAACAATGACTTTGCAAACGTCTGTGACATTTCAAAATTTTCTGGAAAATGTCTCCAAATTTGTTCTTTAAATTTTTCTCTAAAATAAAAGAAAGAGTATTTTTAAATATATAGCTAAATTACAATTTTCAGAAAAACCTGTTTTTTGAAATTTTAACAAAGTTCAAAAGTAGTCAAAGCACTATAATGAAGCAGAATTTCCTTCTTTTGTTGAAGTATTCCTTCAGGTGCCATCTTCTTGCCGGTCTTCTTCTGTACCTCTAACCATCTGTTCTATAATGCAAAACCCTTGCTGGTAGTCATTATTTGTCCATTCTCTAGACATGTTTTCTCCATTTCCTCATGTATTCATTCACATCTGCTGCCTCATTTTATGCTTTTAGTTCTTTTCTAATTTTTTTCATTTCAAATTTTGTCTCATTTCATTATTCCTAGAACTGCCCTTAAAAACTTCTTGTTTTTGGATTCCTTCTGAGCTACATCCTCGCTTCTGGGTTCCTTTGCTCCCATTTTCCAAATTTTTGCACCATACTTTATCATTGATTTTCATGTAATGTTATCATTTCTCATAAGTCCAACATATCTCTTTATTATTCCATAGTTTCCATTATATTTTTGTATTTTTCTTTCATGTCTTTCTGATCTAATCCAATTTAATTTTCCAGATATTTAAAGGAGGTAACTTGTCCAATGATTGAGTTTTCTATAACTTCTTTACCTACTCTTGAAGGCGTTCTTTGCCATAGAAGACTAGTTCTTTTTCTGGCTTGATATTTTCATTTGATATTCTTTGCATATATTGTTTAATTCAAAGTCTGCTTCCAGTAGTGTGTCTTCAAAGTCTGTTATTATGGCTTCATTATCTGCAAATAAAATTGTTGATAATTTCTAGTTCCTTGTTATATTATTTATTCCTATTTGAGTTCTCAGTATCCATTTTTTAATAATATTTTTCAGGAAAATGTTGAAAGTACTTTCGATAGTGTGGATCCCTAGTGGTGACTTTTATTGATACTCATATGTTGCATTGGGCCTTTTATCACTTTTTATTACTATCTCTGAATCTTGGTATAAGCTCTGTATATTCTTATTTAAATATGGGCTGGGACTGTTTCTTCCCTCAAAATTCCCCGTGGTTTCTGTCTTTTCAATTTGCTTTTTTGCAGTTAATGCATAATAAATATGATGATAAATTTTATTCTCTCATTTTTCTTGTAACAGCTGGTATGTGTCCATTGAACTTCTCTCCTTGCAGAATCCACATTGTTATTTCATGATTATTTCTTCCCCAATTATTTTTAGACTTGGTGCTATGTTTTCAAATATGTTTGTTGCCATTGGGAACATGCTATTACTATAATTGTGCAGCCTTTCGTGTTTCCTGCTTTTAAGATATTGCTCACTACTGAAGTCCTCCATTCTTGTGGTACTATTTTGAGCTTCTTTATCTCATTCATGACTTTTAGAAGTTGGGTTTTGTAGTTTCTGTCCTCTGTATCTCATCGTTTCTGGTTTTATCTTATCTTCTCCTGGTCAAAGACAATATTGATGGATTAAGAGATGCATTATTGAATTGAGAGAAATAAAATATAAAACTTAAAAATTAAATACATTTTTTACTATTTAATAATTCCTGAGCACAGTTACTGTGAAATCAAGCTACATTTTATATGATTTAAATATCTTGGCTGAACCATGATTATATTCTTAAATTTTAAATTCTGAGGTACATTTGCAAAATTTTGATATGATAGGAACATTAAAAAAATGTTAGCAAAAGAAGAGGTGGGGATGTTGTCTGCATGAAAAATATCAAAACTATCGCAATGTTCAACTAAATAATGTCATATCATGTTGGGAATATGATTGTTCACCTCAAAAGCAATACAATATATGTGATTATCATCATCAGCACAGATTGTTTTCGATCTTTTACTTGTATTTAAGTATTAGGTGATGAAATGTCATGTCGTGATTTGACTCAAACAATTCCCACTGACATTACTGATTCTAAAAGGCCTAAATTTGATTAACTTCAATTTACTGCATGTTTTAGTGGTTGCATATGCATGAATGTAATTCTATTTCAGTTACATTTCAATTCTTCCTTGCCTCCTAAATATTGTCAAATGTTACATGCTTATTAATCTTCTTCTGAGCAATATAACTTCATAATGTTAAAATAGATCTAGTCTTTTGGAATGATGGCATTTCCAAAGCATTGTATCATTATTCAATATAGTAGCTTGATAATATTAGAACGGTTTCAGTGGGTCAAAAACTATAAGTACTAATATAAATTCTATTGATATATCTATATCAGACTTTTTAAAAAACACTGGTCAAGTTAAAGTTAAAAATGCAGAACGCCAACTAGCATTTAGCAGAAAAATTTGATAATGCATACAGGAGAAATATTGTGATTCACAACAAACAAGTGGCATTTTCTTAAAAAAGACTCCACATTTTTCAACGAAATTATACCTATAGGATGAGGTTTTACTCTTCTACAATTTTCTTAAAGTTATATTTTGGGTTTATCAAAACAGTTTCATAATGGTAATACTTCACTTTATAGATGGCAACTGGCAAGAGGATGGGGCAAGACCGAAAAGCTAGCCCAGACCAAAGAAATTAGGAAATTAACTAGTATGAAAAAGTCTTCTTAAGTTAAAGTCTAACTGCCATTCTGTAGCACTACTAGTTACTTTCTCATGTACATTCATGTATGTGCATACAGAGCAATATTTTTAACAGTAGTTAGCACATTTCTGAGGTCATAAACCTCGTTGACAATGAGGTTTATGTTTTGTTTTTTTATTTTAATTTTAATAAGATCGACTTGTGGTTGCCGCTTTAGATTATTTTGTTGACAAGTTTAACTTATTACACACGCGCACGCGCACGCGCGCACACACACGCACTCGCACACGCACACGCACTCTCTCTCTCTCTTTCTTTCTCTCTCTCTCTCTCTCTCACACACACACACACACACACAATTAATTATCAAATTGCGTTGACATATAATGTATAATGGAAGAAATCACCATCAAATGAATATTAAACACACATCATTGACAGCTTCTGAGTTGAAAAATATACATCTTACTGGCTGTATTCCGACTGCTTGCTGACGTTTTCAACGCACAATGCGTCATAACCCAGTACTATAACTTTCTGATACCCTCACCTGACCTTGAGCAATGCGTATTTTCTCGAGGGGTTATGATTTCCCAACATGGTGCAGGGAGACGGATGAATAGAAGCCATTCCTGTACACCTTCCCACGCTCAGAATCGGGAGAGAAGGAATTCCCTTTCGGCCTACGCTTTGAGAGACAGGCGATCCCGAGGTCGAATACTACGCTGTCGGCTGAAGCCCCTCTCCTTCAATGCCGGTTGAATCACATGTCACAGGGATAGAGAATTATAGAAAACAAGCTTCCAGATGCATTCATTTCATTAAGAACTTCTCTCGTCTCTCTGCCAATTGCATTAAATTAATAGGAATTCCGTTCTATAAAGATCCCCACCCCATGCAGGACATGAAAAACCGTTCCATTTCCGCGTTGGACAGATTCCGTTTTATGCTGTGTAAAATGCCATTTAACCTCACGGGCCAGAGAAATTTTCCGTTTAAGGCAAGTTTCCAGCTTGTACAGATTCCGGTGGAGACAAATTTTACTGCAATAGATATCTGGCAAAATGACACGCTCTAATAACAACAAATCCAAATGTAGAATACAGTAAGATTTACAACAACATAAAAGTTAAGAAAAACAAAGAGGAGGCTTGGACTGTTTCACAAGGGTCTTGAAATGTTCGGTCAGCATGAATATCTCCTCCCCTGTCGTCTGAATGTTCGTCACTGTAGCATTCATCTTCACTGTCACTTTCACAGAATGTTATGGTATCGACAATTCTTCATGTGCCATACAGCCTTTATAGCAGATAGTAAATTAGGAAATGCATAGTTTTCTTCGTTTTTACGGTGATTTGTGGTAGACAAAAATAACAATATAACAATAACAATATCAGGAGCATGACACACGACACACAGCATACACAAGTGCCCATTTCTTGTCCTGGTCGCCTACCTTACACAGGAAATAAAGTTCATAACACTTTCTTCTCAGAGGATTTATTATTTTATCAGTATAAGATTTCATCATACGATGACTAGTTCTCCTTACTACTCCACCAGTCTTTTCCATCTTTATAATACATAATTTGGGTTCCTCTTCTTCTTCTAACACCTTCTAACCTGCCTTTTCCCAAGTCTTATCCCTTTCCTTTTTCCCTTCTACTCACTTTCAAAACTTTTTTTAACTGTATCTGTCTTATATACCATTCTCCCTCCACTTTCTGAATAGCATATAACTTTTCATAGATTTGAGTTGAATCACAGGTTACATAGCTTTTCCTGTCATTGGCATTGTGTCCTCATGATTCTACTATTTAGTGCGTATTTGAGACGGTGACGCACTGAGTCACTAGAGGAGTATTATTATACTCCATTATTGCCCCTTGCCTATTTATGTCCTCTCCTGAATATGTACATTTTCTAAGAACTTGTTTGATTAATTTTACTGCATTTTCTGCCCTACCATTGCTTTTAGGATAAAATGGTGAATTATTAGTCAATTTTATTATATATTTTTTATATATATTATTATAAATTATTAAATTTATATATATTATTTTATTATATATTTTTTCTAAAATATTTCCTTCATTCTAGTGAGTTAAAAGGAACATTGTCAGCTATAATTTCTACTGAGTATCTAGTATAACGAAAGTTATTTTGCATTCCTTCTATAACAGATATTGCACTCTTATTTTTTAACAAAATAACATCAGTCCATTGGGAAAAGTAATAAAGTATTACAAGATATGGTTTGCCTGCGTAATCAGCAATATACATTCCAATCTTGGTATATCGTGGCTTCTTTGTTTTGGTACCTCGTGTAACTCTAACTCGTTATTACTCTGAATTTTTTCACATGTTCTATACGCAATGTGATCAAAAATATCCGGATACGCCCAAAATGGTGTTATGGTGTGGTCGTGTTTCTCATGGAGGGGGCTTGCACCCCTTGTTGTTTTGTGTGGCACTAACACAGCTCAGGCCTACGTTGTTTTCAACACCTTCTTGCTTCCCACTGTTGAAGAGTAATTCGGGGATGGCGATTGCATTTTTCTACACGATCGAGCACCTGTACATATTGCACGGCCTGTGTAGGAGTGGTTACACGACAATAACATCCCTGCAATGGACTGGCCTGCAGAGGACTTGAATCCTATCGAACACCTTTGGGATGTTTTGAAACGTCGACTTAGTTTCAGGCCTCACCGCCCTACATCGATACCTCTCCTCACTGCAGCACTCCTTGAAGAATGGGCTGACATTCCCGAAGAAACCTTCCAGCACCTGATTGAAAGTATGCCTGCGAGAGTGGAACCTGTCATCAAGGCTAAGGGTGGACCAAAACCCTATTGAATGTATTGAATTCCAGCATTACCGATGAAATGCGCCACGAACTGGTAAGTCATTTTCAGCCACTTGTCCGGATACTTTTGATCACATAGTGTATTTCCTTACAAAATTAGTGATATCTATTGACAAATTTTTCCAATAGAATAACTGCCTTGCTCAATGGATTTTGCTGTTCCAGGATGTCATTTATGAATAGCCTGTAGTATATCTTGTTTTAGTTTATGTGGTACAATGATTTTCTCATCCACAAACAAAATTCAAGCCTCTACATAAATATCTTCTTTCATATTGAAGTATTCTTTACCACTTATCTCCACCTTTATAAATGTAGGTCAGCCCTCATAATATTACTTAGAGAGTAATTACAACTGTTTATCTGTAGCTGTAGCTTTTATAAATTGCTCAAACCTACATTTTCACATTGGTAAGTGCTGTGTTATGGAATGTACCATTTCTAGCATACCACCGACGACGACTGTAGTCGTTTCGTGGCTTCCATCCAGCAGACAACTGATGATGATGGCTAAGCCATCGAAAGCTACTCTTATATTAAATACTATTGTTGATAATGACAACGTCTATAATTATTTCACGAAAAATGCCAACGATAACTCACCACTACACCTATATAACATATTTCAAGTTAATATCATAAGGTAATAATTTAAGTCTCAATCTTTAAAGACTTTTTGAACCTATTTTGCATTCAATATATGAATATTTTGCATAGGTAACAATGGTTTATGATCTGTTTCTACTATTAAATTTTTCTCACAATAGATATATTCATAAAATTTTTTAGTCTCAAAATAAATACTTAGTAGTTTTTTTCTGACTATAATTACACTCATAATCATTCATATTCCTTGACACACATGAAATAAGTTGCAAGTCATTTGCTCCTCATCCTCCTCCACCGGTGAATTTACCACTCTTTTTTTCAATTCTTCTAATATCTGATCATGAAGTGTTGACCAATACCATGAATTTTCTTCTTTTGACAATTCACCCAAAGGTTTTATTAAAGTCGCCACATCTGGTATGTATCTCATAACATAGTAATATGCCCCCAATAAGTTTTGCAACCCATTTTTATTATTTGGAGGCTTCATTTCTTTTAATACATATTTTCTTCTAGGATCTACAGACATTCCTTCACTTGAAATTATATGTTCCATAAACTTTACTTTTCTTTGCCTTCAGTGTAATTTTTGAGCATTTATTTTATCATTCACTTTTTTAGCTCTTTCCGTGACCTGATTCAATGTTTCATCATGCCCTTCTTCTGTCATAACCATTATTAATATATCATCCCTACATACTACTACATTTGGTATGTTACCAAAATATTGCATTATCTTTTCATCAAACAAATCACTTGAATTTTTCATTCCATAATGTAGAACCAAATACCTATAAATTCCAAAAGGTGTTGCAAAACAACAGAACCATGATGATGGTTCATCTAAAACTAGAAGATGAAACTCTACTTCCATGTGTAGTACTGTAAATATTGACATTCCCTTGCATTTAACTGATATATCTTCTAGTCTAGGTCTAGTTTCCTAAATATATATTCATTCAGTACTGAAGGATCTAAAAAATAATCTCAATTTCTTATTAGATTTTTCAACTACTACAAATCTACTCACACAGGCTGTACTGACTAATTCATCAACTTGTTTTATGGCTTTTTTTTATAACCTCACTAACTCATTTCTTAGTGATTCTATTAACACATTTGCTACCCTTCTTGGTGGACTGCATATCTGTTGCCTATTTTCTTGTAAGATTATTTTACATTTACCTGAAAATCTCCCTCATCCCACAAACGCTTCCTTATTCATCTTTACAAAATGTTCGTTTTGTCGTCTCTATTGTGGCGTCATACGGGTGTAATCGAACACAGACGATAGTGGTTTTTAAAACAGTAGATTTATTAACAATCTAGACCGTAGTCTCAATTTAACAATTAACACTCTACTCACAATAAACTAAATAAATAGACCCACTACAAGGAGAGATAATTTAAGAACGGCTACCACACCGCAACATACCACCGATGTTCCCTGAATGAAGCCGCTCTACTTTGAGACCATCTACGCGTCTCGCAAGTCACGACAATGAATTGCCGGCCCCTCGCCCTAGTGCACCTACACGCGCTTCACCTGTCGCCGACGCCGCTAGCACAAGAAGACTGGGCATTGTTCTCCTGGCCTTTATATAGGCCCTTTGGCTCTACCCGCCGCCCCCATTGCCTCCTCCCCAAAGCCGCTCTGGGCCCGGTACGTCCACGGAAAGTCCCAGTGCGTCATCACTCCGCCCTTTGTTTAACATCCGGCGGATTGAGCGTGGCACGACACTACACTATTGTTGTTACCTCGTCAATATCTTTCTTATATGGTTCTCTAAATTTATCATGGTACACCCTGGTAATCCTAATAACATCTTGCAATTAAGATGTACAATTACAGTCTAAGTATGCCCGATTAGACCTGTAGTTCTACATGTCAAATTTACTATCCCTTCTGGTATAGTTTTCACTTATTTAAATCCTTCCAGGTGCATATTTGTAGGTCGCATTTTGACTGACATTTGAACTGACTGCTTAATTGTTTATATATTTTATAGGGCATTACATTTACCTCTGCTCCTGAATCTCATTTTAGTTTTACTTTATTATTCTCTATTTGAATTGTTTCTAACCATTCTGTTTGATCTTTCTTGTTTACACCAGCTAATTTTACAATTCAAACTTTATCTATAAACAGTACACCATCAGTATTATCCCTATCTGTTATAATGTATTTCTGCATTTCTCCTACATACAACTGCAAAATGCCTTTTTATTTCACACTTCGCACTCACTTTACCAAATGCTGGACAGTAAAGTGACAAATCGTTCTCCTTTAGGGAGGACAATTCTCTTTTTTATAGGTTCTGTCCTTCCTCAGATCGGCGGGATTCTCGCAATTTCAGAGGATTTTCAACTCTTACCGAAAAAAAAGTAATTTCGCGGACAACGGAAAATAAATAAGATGGAGGAAAGCATGTGGAAAAAAATTAAATAATTAAAAGGGTTAGGCGCTTGTACACGGATATAATATCTGTATTTTTTTAATTAATAAAATGTTACAGTTATTTATGTTGTTCGTTTTTCTCAATGTTTACGTCCTCCTTTTAATGGTAAAAGGCTCTTGGTCCATGTTCTCTTTTGCACCTACTGCACAAAACTGTCTTCTGTTTTTCATTTATTTGTTTGTTGTCTGTCTGTTCCTGGGTGTTTCTTTCCCTCCATCGCCTTTTTATTGTATCTACTTCTACATTTGTGTCAATCTTATTTTCTCTTTGATTAATTTGTTGCGCATGTTGTTTCTACGTTCCATGGCCCTACAGCTAGCCTCTCCTACGCGCATGGCTGTAGCAATCCCCAGCTGTGGCAAATAGGCCACCTTCATCCACCATTTTGTTGGCAAATAAAGGCTGGAATTCGAATAGTAATTCGAATTCGAATAAAATGTTTTCGTCTAAATTTTCTCCCATTTCATTTCTTTAAAATATAACATAGAACCATATGTGGCTGGGTGCAAGAAAGGCCGCTGTAAACATTCTTCTTGGTTGACAGAATGGGTGGTTTTCTCGTTTGGCAGAACATTACATATGTTAAAACTTCTGTGTATTCCACTATTTCTTGTAAGGTAATAGCTTTTAAAACTTTATATTATTACTCTTAATTTAGCCAATACAGTTGTATCAAATTTGAATTATTAAAACCTTTTTTAATGACATTAGCCCTTTTTGACAATACCAAATGTAGGTCTTGGCCCTGACATAAGCCCCACTTGGTTGTGTGAAGGGGTGGACTAAAGAATTATATAGCCCTTTTATTTAATGTATTATGAGTTAAAATTCAAAATGTCTGAAGTTTTATCCATTCTTTATTTTCGTTCAATAAATAAACGGTTGCAATGGCAATGGTTTTGAAAAGAAAGAATAGGAATGTTTGTGCAAGAACAGTAGAAAATTACTGTTGGGCTGAGTGAAACTGTCATTTGAACACTTGTCAAATATTTTTCAGATTATAAAAACAAAACACGAATTTAGAATACAATATTTCTTAATAATAAAGAAATATGACCCGTTGGAGCAAAACTATATAAATTGCAAAGAAAGTAATGACTAAAATGATTAATGTTTGACATCGGACTAAATGTCACTTTAATTAGTATTTCGTTCCTTCATTAATGTTGTTTAGAAATGCTTCATTGTTTATTCTATTGGTTGGATATATAATAATTTATATTTTCAATTTCCTTGCATCTGTATTAAAAGCGAAGTCCACATTGGCTCTTCTTACATCGTCAAAAAGACAAAACCATAATAAACCAATGTACAGATTGAATGTAAAATCAGGAGATGAGATCGACTTTTAACTATGGCTTTTCTCACACAAAGAAGTCACTTTAAAGCGCATATTGGACATATCCAATAGCCAATATATTAAACAGACAATCACTAAAAACTGTGATTGGCCCTTCTTGCACCTAGACACAGATCCAATAGTATAATTTTGTTATAGATAGGAATATTAATATCTTTATCTTGAGGTTTTTTAGGAAATCTGTAACCGCTATCCCATTCAGCTTTAGCATGTACTGATAATTTAATATTCAGCACTTATTACAAGTAATTTCAAATAATACAAGTACTTCAAAATTCAACACTGTCACTACATATAACTACACACCTAGGCATCAAGGAAAATGGAGGATATAATTGCAATTTGGCCGATTTCTTTTCCAAATATTTTCTTTTCTTTTTTGTAGTATACATTTCTCCTCTTACTATTATAGGTAAAAAAATTACTATACAGGAATTCTTGCAGCACTGCAATACAAAACATTAAAATAACATGTTATTGATATTTAAATAAAATACTTTTTGTGTCAAAAATCATGTCAAATTCTGTAATACACGGTCATAGAGGTAACTAACACGATAAATTGGAGTTATCAATATACTTTCAATGAATAACAATTTAAAAGGCAAGTGAGAGACTAATTGTACTATTTTGTTGTAACATTTTGTATCCCAAAAATTGTTATATTTCTCCAATAGTCATGCTATGGCACAGATGCTTAGAAAAAGAGCCACATACATAACCTCTCACATTTGTGTATAAAACAACAACTAAATTTGGAAGCTGGGCCTGGTGTACATACATTCATTCACAAACATTAAACAAAAAAACAGTACATACCTTAACCAAATGTGTTGGTACGTCAAACTTTGTAGGTACAGCATCAGGTTTCAATTTTTTTATATTCACATAACCTGCTAGAAAGCAGCTGTCTTAGAAATGGTCAACACATACGGCATGGTGATGTGTAGGTTTAAACTCCAATCGTCTGACATTTCTTATCCACTCCTCGCAAAGGTATTTCTTCGCAAGAGGGAAACTGTGCAACATAAATTAAGTTAAATACGGAATAAAAGTATTACGCCTAATAAATTCCACATGTTCAAACGCTTACCGGTAGAAGGAAATGCTGCTTCCTTTCTTATGCCTGTTCCTGCAATTTATTGCAGCACAGGAAATCACCATTTTAATACTAGAGCTTCAGTTCGTACGAGTAATAGACAAAACACTGAAAAAACGTTCTCGACGAAACAATCACTCCTTACACTTCACAGTAGGTTCACACTTATTGCCAACAAAATGGCGTAGGCGCACTTTCAATCTACAATGGGAACACTAGCGCTCATGAACACTCAGTTCTTCTTACTACCTCCATGCACTACAGTGATCTGCTGCTTCAACTAGCATTAGATCATTTATTTTCAGTAGTCCTTATTGTGTTGTATGACTCATTACTTCACGAACTATTTGATCTCTGATCATTCTGTCTTCATGTTTCTCCCGTAGGTATTATATTATAGTCACGTCTTTGCCAACCTTCTGAGTGCTGTCAGATAATCATCGAAACATTCTCTTTCTTCTTGTTTTCTTTCCGTAAACAAAACGTTCATGCGTTTCATTTTTTCTAGGTTTAACATAGTTTTCTATCTTCTGTATTATCGTGTTATACACTTCACTTCATGGTTGAATCATTGGTATGGTCATAAGAATTTCACAAGATTCCGTACCCAAAAGATTTCTTAGTACCGCTAGCTTTATTGAATCCGCAGCTTCATGATGACCTGTTGCTAACATACCGTCTTCTAATGCTCTTTTCCATATTGTCCATTCTTTCAGATAATTCGGGCCTCGAGGATTAAGGTCAGGCGGTAACTTTACAGGTCCTACTTGCATCATTTTTCACTCACTGCTAGGTTAACTTTGAGTTTGACGTTTATTATTCTTTCATTTCTTATTATTCTCTCTCCCATGAGACAATTACTACGGTACACTGATCAACCCATAACTATCTTCCTCGTCCCCCACTATCAACCTACATACATAAAAAATACAGTTAATCATTACCAACACCTTAGTACGGAGTTACAGACATCCTATATGGGCCATTCCTTTCAAAACTTAAAAGTTTATGACAGTGGTGTTTGTTTTCTATTATGTTGATGCCTTTATAATAAAAAGTTAAACTGTCAAATATTAGAGTCATAGCAAAAATGGTTTTCTCACAACAATTCATATAGTATTGACAACATTTTGACGTAGGATATAATTAGTAGGTGGATTATCATGACATAAAACAACACCAAAAATGATCAAAAGCTCTTAAAATGTTTCAACAATGCCCCCAAATCAAAGAAAAATTATGTAAAAAATGTGATCAAAACAAGTTCGGTTGAACAACTCAAGCAGTTGGATACGTTCCTGATGTAATCGAGGGTTTTTTCCATTCGTAAAAGTGAACTCGCGAACTTAGGAAACATGGAAGTTAGGATTCTGTTGGTTTGGTCTTTTCTTAACCAGGAAATCTCTCTTCCGTTATCTCGAAATCGGGCGAACCGACAATGGAACCGACGATGGCGGCGACAATGGCGGTGTCACAGGAGCTTTAGATTACATACTCATAACGGCTATCATTACAACTTCGGAGCGAAGAAATCGAATAGACTACTAAGGAATTCTGTGGAGAAGATTTGTTACATCTCATACATATGATTTGAAGCAAGTACCCATAGACAAACAACAATGATGGGTCACTTATATATATATATATATATATATATATATATATATATATATATATATATATATGTACACATACATACATACATAGTAGCCGCCAAACTGGAAGTCCAGTGGTCGCGCAGAGAGGGAGCTTATTTTTGCTTTGTTGCCAAATTTCTGGCTACTCTCTCTTTCTCCGTTAGACCCGTCATTAGGAATTTCCAAGAAAGAGTCTTAACACCTCCCTATCTCCAGAAGATGGCAATTAGAGGCAATATTTCTGACGAGTTTTTAAAACAATTCACATGTTGGAAGCCATTTTTATTTCATTATTAGTTATTGACGCAATTGCAATACTATTCTCTCTTTAAACTACAATTGAATGAGTAAAACCCAGAACGGTATAAGTGACATTTTATAAATTCTGAGAAAAATGTGTTTATTTTATGCTATACTTCAGTTCCAATGTATTTTCGTGGTTTTAATGAAGAATTGCAATGTCGTGGTGTTAATGATGAACAAAACACAACGACTTTTCAGTAATATTGACTTAAATAGATTTATCAGAATTTATAAAATGTCACTTGTACCGTTCTGGTTTTCACCCATTCAACTGTATCAAATAATATTACATGATAAATAAAATATTTAAGATATTCTCTATTTAAACTACAATTGTATCAGATTATATAGTATATGGTAAATAACATATTTAAAATATTCTCTCTTTAAACGACAATTGTATCAGATAATATAGTATAATAAATAAAATATTACTTTTATTTCAAAATAATGTACATATAACGCAATGTTAACTACACGACTTTTTTTATTGCATCTTCAGAATGCTGTAAGTTGAATATATTTTGCTTTGCCCCTTCTCTCTCCCCAACTTTTATTCTATATTACGCTCAAGGGTAAACGCAATAGTCATTGATACTGTACTAGAAGTTAATATTTGCGGCTGTTCAATTTTTACTTCATTTTATAAAAATATATAGTATATAATAAAAAAATTAAGAACTTATGTAAGTTTTAATATGTGAATCAAACATGCGGGGGTTGGGGATGAACAAGGTAGAAAATAAACACATTGATAACTTTCGTATCAACAAATAATATAAAGTTAAATAAATTATCTAAAATACAAACATTATTTTTCATTACAAATCGAGGGAGGCGGCCTCTTGAGAAAGCTACGGGACTGAACACGCCGACTTGAAAGTTTCATCGAATCACTGCTAATAACGAAAATACTGGTACAGGTAAAACAAACCAAACATAACAAGACACGCCTTCACTCTGCACTGTACACGCACATCTCTCCACATTTTGGTACACAGCACTTGTAGATCACGGCAAAACGTAAAATGAATGTATTCACTACACGCATAAGAAAGAACCTTCATCGGTATTAAGCAACTATTAATAGTACTTCAAGTTGTTGCTGCGAGAGCGAATCTTGAATTAATAATTATGCAAATAAACCTCGTCAGTCTGCGCAAACCACTGGGTACACAGAAATCATAATTAGTAAAAGATACCAAAGCATCAGTCAAAGAATCCGTCTCCTAAGCGTGACGTCACAAAGATGGCCGCTATCACCAAGGGTTGAAATTTAGGTGGCATTGTAGTGTCGATGAGGGCCGAACCAGCAAAAATGAAATACAATGACCAAGAATATCTTATCCTGTAGACCACAGTGTAGAAAACGTTTCTTTGAGGCCATTGGCTTAAAAATTTTAGTTTTTAAAGCACTAGAACACTTCGTTTAGGAGTTATTTAACGAGATAGCTGACTGAGTGCTGCGAGCTGCATTTAAAATGAATATTTAAGTGCGTTTTTTAAAAACAAATTCTTAATATTCTTAAAGTCAATGTGCAATTCTTCACGTCTTCGTGAAATTTTCTTTCTTTCGAGACCTCATTTATAAATATCTGTTGCGTGTGAGATCCGCAAAACGTTAACCAATATTTTTATTGCCTTATAATTTTAAGATATTTTTGCATTTTTTTGTCAGTTAGGTTCTACCTGCTTTGGGGTGCTATTTCTTCTGCTGGCATCGAAATCACACTGAAATTGTGACTCAGCATCCCTCTCGCTATGTGACTATAGGAGGAATGGAAATCCATATTATATGTGATATAAGTTAAGGAGTTAACGATTATGTTAACTTGATGGGGATGTAAAAAGTGATGAGTGCAGTAATTTGAAACCAAACTAACTGATTGATGAAGAATTATTATTGGTATTATGATTAAAAAATGATAAAAATTATGATTGATGAACTAAACACATTTTGTGAGAAATATGAAAATGTCCCGCATGGTAAAAGTGCTACAGGCCCCGCGAGTCTTTAAACCGGCCTTGGACATGAGGCATTGGGGTTTAGATCCAGTTAGTTGAGGACGGAGGTATATGACAATGGATATTGTGTTCCACGAAGCACCAAAGCAGAATATTGTTGCCATAGGGCCTCCTTTTTCTAGTTAAAAGAAAGGATTCCCACTTGCCGCCTGACCTACATGAATGGTAATAGCCTGCAATGCTCCCCTTCACGTTGCCCTCCGAAGTTTCCGTTGCCGCCGGTCGCTTCTTGCGGACACTATTCTCCGACTGTAGAGAGGACACTAATATCCGATTTAAATCTCTTGGTACTTGGAGAGTGAGGATCGGAGGCGTCGATGTTTGATACATTAGCTCCCGATTCGAAAGCGGTGCTACCTCTTGCACCTGCGATACCTCTGCTAACCCATGTGGGACCAAGAAATTGAAATCGAATAATACGGCCGAGGGCAGCCGGACGAGGCTTGAAGGGCTGCCGAGGAGCGGGTGCTACTGTCGCATTGTGGCGAGGACCACCTCCTGCACCTGGCTGCTGGAGGAGGTCCAGCGCGTTGACATAAGCGTGTGGACTGGGCGTCAAGTTCCAAGTTCCGCAAGCGACTTGTGCTCGCTCTTGGTCCCTGTTCCGCGCGGGGTCTACTTAGACCGCAGTGTTTTCATTTCGTCAGCATTTAGTTATGGTATGTTGGTGCGGTAAAGGTGTATGCATGTTTCTCACATCCTGTGAAGTGCCATATACTCACGAATATGTAGCAGTTTATTTAATTATATGTATAATTGGTGGTTGCAAGCCCTGAGAATGGATATACATTTCCCAAAACGTTGGCAAGGAACCGTTTTTTAAAATGTTTATTATTTTTGTCCTTCTAATGACCAAGCCCCGTTAACCTACCTTCAGTTTATCCTCATTTCACTTAAAAGCTGCTAAAATATGAGAACATCTCTATTAAGTTGGCATCGTTCTTGCTTTTAAAGGCATCATAAATTTAAAATTGTAAGGAAACGCATTATTTTTAATTGTAAGAAGAGCTCTCAATCAGTTAATTAAAGGAATTGATCCAGGGGTAAGCAGAAATAAATCGCTCTCATTATCTCATTGGGTATAAATTAATTATAAAATAAATTATTATTTACTGTACACATATTGTCACACATCACTATGTACAAACAATTATATCAAATGAAATTAGTCCTTTATTAGCTACAAACCAAAATTCACGTAGAACTATATACGAATGCAATTAAAATTATGTAATCTGTGAGCAAATTGCAAAGATCAGGCTTCTTAAAATACCAAACTAATAAAAATACACTATTACGAAAATATTAAGTGAAGTTTTCTTTGAAATCCATTTATTGGATTCTATATCCATAACATTTTTATGAATAGCCACAAAAGCGTCCATTTCGCTCAAATGGCGATAAGAAATTTCTATTCTAAATCTGCATCAATTATAATGAGATTTTGATCTTGGAATGACTTCGATTAGAAGTTTAAGATCATTAAAATTATTTCTTTATTATAAGAAATGAAGAGTGAAACATTTAATTGATATTTTGATACTTAAAAATATTGAACAACAATAACTTATGCTAGAATATGTCAATTAAACGAAAATAACATTTTGATTTGTTAGTTTCATAAATGGATTATACCCCTCTTCCTCATTCAAACTTCCGCTATAATAAATTTTAAACGTAGGTTTTATATGTGTGGCGAGTAAATGCAACAGCGGTGTGGTAGTATTGACAAATGGTCATGCTTAGTTCTTTGTTGTACGCACACAATCAAATTCGATGTTCATGAAATTCCTAACGCAATTGTTTGCACATTAATGTATCTTTTCTGCTGAAACACCTATTTAGTACATTGATAACAATCATGAGAATGTTTTGGTGCGAAATACTTTGGGCGATGATGCAGAAAATATAGTGATCCTCTCAGATTTGCATTTCAGTCCTGTCAGAAGCATTATTAAGGATCACTCACTCACAATACGGTTGTTTTTGGTAAGTTGATGGAAGAAAAATGTGTTGAAGTGAACTCTCTTCTAAAGCTTCTCATTGATGACACATAATTGCATAATTAAAAATCTTATACACACATGTAAAGCTTTACACTCGATGTGGCACGTTACACTCGACTGTCCCTCACATTTACATTTGCGATGAATTAGTTATTGAGATGTAAATGTGTAAAATTATTGTTTTATGTGAATAAAATTATTTTCAAATAATTTATTACGAAACATACGGGCTTAGACTTAACGCAGAAAATTCGATGGCGTAGTTCCTGAGATGTAAAAGCAAGAATGCTTATTCTTATACGGTTTCGGCGTTTTGTTCAATGGCAAGACTTAGATTTTTCTTCACTTGTATTTATTCTTGATTGCTCTGCCTTCTAGCTATAAAGGTCTACAAAGTTAGAAGGTATGGGAATGGTTATATAGAGCAAAATTACTAATTGCTTTACGTTCTTCAAGTGATGTTTATATTATTTTTTATTTTAGAATGAGTCCTTCGTTGATATTTATTTATCATCCAAAACAGTAAAACTGTTTGTGCCGTCTGGAAGGGAAATGCAGTAAAACTCTTCTTGTATTGTAGTTCGCTAAAACGAAGATGTCCTAGAACATCAGCTAGTCTCTTTCTCATTGCATTATTCGAATCATTGGCTAACCAGTGATGGTAATCCAATCATGACCATAAGCAACATTACACACAACGCTATTCGATAATTGCAAATAAAATAGTGGCAACAGTTCCGATCTCTACAGTGCCATGCAGACACTCCCAGGCAGCACAATGCATCAATCATTTCACAGAATGTAGAAGCAGTTGTAGTAGCAAGTGTTTGTTTAAGTTGAAGCAGGTAATATGTCCTCTTCAGCACTAAAACATGTTTCAACCCAACGGTGGAACTACAATCCTGGACCAACATACGGGTATTTTGCGAAAAACTGCATCAAAGTTTTATGATGTTCGTGAGGACGATGTATTACCACACGAATGGTGATCAGGATGGACTAGAGTATTTAACCACAGAGGTGCACCATCCTCTTGTGATAATATACGAGTAGTGCATAGTTGGTAGGTCTTCTTTCTGTAGACTGTCGATGTCCTTAGAAATAGGGAATAGTCATCAATCTGGTGGCATGTGATGAATATTTTCTGAGAAATTTGGAGTCACGCTGGGTTGCCCATCACCTCACAAATGTACAGATAAAGCACAGATAACGCTTTCATCTTGTATGACAAAGCACAATCGTATTTAGCCAAGACGATGGCTACTTAGTTGCGTAGGTAACATGTGGATTTTCTGGAACATGGACAATATTCTCTTTCACACCTGTAATCACAATTCTTACAGTTGAAAGAAACTCCCAGAGATATCAGATCTCCCGATATTTCATTGGATTTCAGAGCAAAAGGCGCTATATCACTAGGTTTAACAGAAAGAATCTCTTTGACAGCGCCCTAAGATTGCCACACATTTACAGGAAGCACATTACTTCACCTGTAATTATACTGAAGTAATGCAACTGAATTATTTATTGACTTCGATTAAAATGTTTCATAACTTCTTTGCTACTACTTTATTTACAAGCCTCGAGCGTACATACGTCGGATTATTCAATCTATAAGTAATATTAATATATAATTGAAACCACAATAATATTGAAAAATAATATATTATAACCTTTAATTTGGACGACGGTCCCGGAGGTTTGAGGGTCCCAAAACATAAGTGAACGATTATTGAAAAACAAATATGGATTAGGAATAAATATTTCTAAACAATTCAACAAAGCGTAATGGAGATATTTACTTACTAACGAAAATGCTTTTTTTTAATTTCAAAAGCGAGACCGCTCATTAAAAACAGAAAATAAAATATGGGAGAAATGTGAAATAGAAGGTATTTGCGAACATACACGGTAGTTTCTGACAACCAACTTCTACTAGTTCAACCGAAAGATCTCCAACTCACAAATCCAACACATATCCAACACGGCAGATCTCCAACTCTTCAAAACCTTCTTGTTAACGTGGAAATCATTTCAAAATTGATAATAATTTCGCGCGATCCATACACCGATGTTTTGGGTACAGATCAGGCAAACAACACGGAAGCAGCCGTTTACAGCTCCTAGTCTCATTTCTCATCCAGACGGTGATCGGTCTCGGTCCAGCTGTAAACTATTGCCGAAAGTCCTTCCTTCATCGGGACTTGAACCTGGGATCTCTGATGAAGCTTCACATGCAACTAGTGTAATTTTATTGCTTGCAATTTACTCACAGCTTACATATGTTTAACTACAACTTTCTGTAGGTTTTATAAACCAGAACAAATTCATGATGTCCTCTACTTAAAACTAACATTCACGGCCAAAAAATGTTTAGGGGAAAAGCAATCAGATGCCACTTTCATTCATTTCACAGGAAATTAATTCAAATTTTAAAGCTATATTAAATGCAACAGACATTTTTATATCTTATAATGTTTTTATATTCTGATTTTTTTCATGTTTGAATATGTTAGAAAAAGTTCTCCATCCCTCCTACAACATACAAAATCTAAAATTTCATCCAAAGTGGATTTCAATTGTTTTTCCCCTTTGCTTTTCTGCTGAAGTTAGTTGAACCAGAAACAACGGTACAGTTTGCCCTAGTGAGTTTGGTAGAGTAAGCAGAAATGCCTGAGGTGAAATCACTGGACTAAACACTGTACGGAATATTCGATTATTTGCGTCTACAAATAAAATATCGAATCATCCTACGCGCACATGTCACACATTTTCAATTGTCAATCAGAATTTGAAAGAATTTTCCTGAAGACTTTCTCACCACTAGCGTACAATGTAAACTCGGAGCACACACATCTAAGCAAAACCACTTAGATACACCTAGTTGGTCTAAGCCATTTCTTCGTCCAGAAATAGGAATTGTAGGTGCATTCGTTGCGAGTCGATGCTCCGCGTGCGGGCGCGGTAGACGGCGTAGCCAACGGTGCCGGCCAGCGCGAAGCCGCCCAAGAGGACGCCCACGGCGACGTAGATGCCGTGGGAGACGTATCTGGGCGCAGGGCACCTCACCGCTGGAACAGAAGAGCAACGTCGTCGTGTGAGAGCCCGTCGCCCTACTGCATCAGAGCACTCCTCAAATACATTACAACACCTTCTCTAACTTCTGCACGACCAATACGGACGGAACTGCTTCTTCAAAACTCCGCCGACTCTAAATACATAATTCCTCCGGAAAGTATTAAAAACTCCACTGTTTATCAGAAATGAACAAATTTCTATTCTTGCCTAGCTACTACAATTTATAATTTAGGTCAAACGGCTCAAATTTCTTCTCGAATAAAATCCCAACATTCTAAAAATTCATTTCATAATTCCTTTACTATTTTTTTTTTGAATTTCCAATTCATATAAAAAATATGCTCTTAAAATATAAAGTGTCAACATTTTAATTGTATTAGAGGGCCCATTTCGGAGTCCCCTCAGCTTTGTTATGTTTATTAAGTACAGGTGTAATTTTTAAGATGAGTATTGAAATATTGTATGAATGTTTTATTAGGTGATGTATAATTCCATTTAAGAGTTTTTGTAAATGGTTTATTCAAAAACTTGAAAAGCAATAAAATGTCCAGGAAATATAAATAAGTTATTTAAACAACTAGTGGTGTTACAATAGAACCCATTTCCTTGCATTTTTTTAGCAACATTTGATCAAAAATTGAAAAAGTCTTCGGAGCTCCGTGAAAAGTATGCAAAAAATCAAAATATCCGTTTCAAATTCGCAGGACCTCGAGTTCGGCAGATCAATGGGGGAATATCAGTTTTGGAGAAATGCGTCTGAACGATTTAGGCCTGAGATATTCAACTTGCAAGGCCTCAAGGACCACGCCTGACTTCCCCGCATTGTTGACCCCGGCAATTACCTGGGCGCTCTGAAACGGGGTGTGTGAAGAAACCATGCGTGATATTAGGTCATACCATGCGTATATTGGAACAATTTTGAAATCTACAATGGAATGGGAAATGAACAAATTTACAACTCATTGGGATGATTATGAATTGTTGCATTTCCTAGAAAAAAAATCCTTAAATCTAAACTTAATCATTTTTTACATCAAAGGGGGTGTTGGCCCCAACAGGACGCGTGCGCTAGATGCACAATGTTCTCGAGTGACATGGACGCAAGGGACTTTCACTTTGACTAATAACTTTTACCGCCAAAATAAATGGCACCGGGGATCGCGGGCCGCTGGTTTGGACGGTAGCATTGACGATAAACGGACGGACTGATGGACGGACGGGCGTATACATTGACAGACAGACGTTTTCCTGTAAACCAATTTTATGCACCCACAAAACGTGATCTGTGGCTATACTATCAAGAGGAACTAATCTACTACACTTAGAAGCAGGATTATCCACTTTTTCGGTATCTGAGTCCTTACAATCCGATCGCCACGTTTTGCCGCAGCATTAAAATACTTCCTCTTAACTACTGAAGTACTTAATGGGCAAAATAGTATCTAATTGCACTACAACAAATACTTTAAAAAAAAAAATTTTGTAGCTTTCGCAACCTTCGGAAATACAGAGAGATTAGTGAAAATGAGACATTCACAATTTTTAAAAGCGTCCTTTGCTCTATCCGAAAAAAAATATAATCAAAGAAAAATTGGGAGCTGTTTTTGAGATTTTTTATAAATTGGTTCTACTTAAAGCAAAGTTAGATAAAACTAGAGGTTTTAAAAAATGTACATGAACTTAATTAAATATTTATTTTTAAAGTAGATTCCATTAGGGAACTACTGGTGATACAGAATAGCACTAACTTTCTCGTACTAATTAGTTTCCTGGCATTTTTAATGGGATCTCGCATCACCCCTCCCCAGTTGCCATCTACTGACGCCTAAAAGACATTTTATCACATTTTCTCAATATTTCGGTTTCCAGTAGTAGAACTCAAGTATTACTTTAAGAAAATTATAGGAGAGTAAAACTCGTTCGTATATGGACTTTTGGCATTTTTGTGAAAATGTCATTTGAACGTTCCTAAAAATATGCGATTTTGAGGTTACATTCATATAAAGCGATAGTTTCGAAAAACTTCATACGAAGTAATTTGAAGCAGTTGTACTCAGAAATGCTGTTGTATGTAAAAGTGATAATAATCTAAATATTGACGCTGTGAGAGTTATTGATGTACATTCACTAACGGGTCATAGCTAGAATTTTAACAATTACGTGGGTATGCGTTTCCTGTTTCGCAATGTTGCAACCACGAATCTTCGAAGGGTGATGTAATTACTCTGGATTTTTTTTACAGCTCATATAATTGATTTCTCCAGCCGAGGATCGAACCAGGTTATCTCGGAATACGTCCAGTTACAATGGCAATCCGGGATCGATTCCCGGCTGGGGCAGTCAATTCATTGAACATTCGAAACAAATGATAATAATGTAAATAATATTTAATATACATACAATTTACTACATCATTATTTATCTTTATACCTACTTACATATTACACTATCATATATTCTTTTTTGAATTGTAAATATGAATAATAACTTCCCCCTCCCGGAACATAAGCTTCAGCAACACGACTGCATACCAACACTTGCATACCACGAACATAAAATTACTTTTCCATACCGCAACACACGGATAGCAAATGTTTAATGGCGAGTAGTCTCATCCTTGAAACCTTTCTGCCGCGTGACGTCAGCTGCTTCTTAAGCAATGATGCACTGAATATAATTCAGTCGGTACGCACAGTATCAGTTTGGGCAAAATTACACAATTAAATATTTGAGCTTTTCAGTCGAAGTCGAATATTTTTGTATTTTTACGAGTTCCCCTGGGATTCTAATGAAACCATACACACCTCCCACATGGCCAAGGGGGTGTAGTTTTCCGTCATGATACGTGTGTATTTGAAAGTAGCACTGAGATATGTTGCTCAGAGCATCAACTGATGTCACTGCAGTACATCTGACCGGGGGATCTTAGGTTTGAGTCTCAACGGTAGCAGAAATTTCGACACTAGCTACGTAGGTAGGTTAAATTCAGCCGCTGTCTGGAGGAGAATTGTACCGGTCGACTGCTCTGATCGGTAGTTTTCCGTGGTTTCTCCGATCTATATCAGGAGAATGCCGGAGCAGTGCCCTAACCAAGGGGCCACGGTCCGCGCGCGATCTTCCCTTCCTCGTCCTTGTGTCCTATCCTCACCCCTTACTTACACACACATACACGTGCACTGCACAACCACACATGCAAAGAGCTCGTTCCAGTGCCACGCTGGTGGGAGATATCTGGTTGGAGTAAACCCCCCTAGTCGACGGTAGGTCGGCGCCGAATCTCGTCTTCCAGAATGGTAAGATAATCGCCACCCCTCGAGGAAAAAACATGCACTACACCTACGGGACTATTGAAATTAGCACTTGATGCGCCCGAAATCACTAACAATCAATCATGGAAACTAGTAATGCAGATTTCTCAAGCAAAGAATGCGCCTCTTGCGCAACCTACCTGCTGCGGAAGGTTCCTCGTTGTCCACGTTGAAGGCCTGCAGCAGCACGTCCGAGAGCTCGATGCCGGCGCCGCCGCCGAAGTCCACCTCGGAGGAGGCGGCGCAGGCGTGCGATTGGCCCTTGGGCGCCGCGAACAGGGCCAGGCCGTCTGCGCTACCGGTGGCGTTCTGATTGATTTCTGGAAGAACACAGGTACATGCACGAGCGTTACGTACACTCCACTTGGCAAGTCATTTTGGAATAAATAAGTTCATAGAAAGTTCTTTGGGTATATAGCGGTTTTTGAGAAAATGTTTTTTTATTAAATTCATTAACTTAAATCAGGAGATACGCGTGAATTACTTATTTTTAAAATAATTGTAAATTACCTTATTTAAAGATATTTTAAACAGATTTTCTTAAAGAAAAAGATCTTTATCCTTAATATTGTACATTTGAAATTTCAAGTTTTTGCAATTTTCAAAAACACAGAGTACGCCAAAACAGAGTATAGAGTCAGCGTTACTTTCCTTCCCGCCCATTAAAAAAAAAGAATGCGAGCGGTTATTTGAGAAGAAAATGTTTAAACATTGGCTACATTTTACGCAAAATTACGCGAAAAGTATTCATTTTTGTAAAATTGTTCTTGACGTTATTTCAAGATGCCCTTAAATAACAGATTTTATTCAGAAAAAATCTCTATTTTCAATACTGTAGTGTTGTAGGAAAACGTAAAAAAATTGCACTCTTGCATTTTCTAAAAATCAGGGATTTTATCGAGAATGAAAGCCACTCTAATTTTTTAGCGTTCTTTACGCTATCTAAGGAAAAGTTTAATGAACAAATTCGGGTCATTTTTGAAAAAAAAAAAAATGAAACTGTAGCCGATGCTTGGTGTAAAGTACCCCCATAAATCAAAAGATTCATTGCTAATTCGCAGAGTCTCGAATTCTTTCACATCAATCACCTTATGCCTCGATCTCAAAGAGTAGAAATACCGTATTGGCACGAAAGGACATTATTTACTTATCTCTCCGATACTTTAGCAATTGAATAGGGGGTCCCGCAAGGTTCGATCTGAGGTCCTATCCTCTTTCTGTTATACGTAAACCTCTTCTGTTATACGTATATACGTAAACCTCTGTTATACGTAAACCTCTTCTGTTATACGTATATACGTAAACCTCTGTTATACGTAAACCTCTTTCTGTTATACGTATAGCCTCTTCTATTAAAAACGGAAGAACGGTTCGTTTGCCGATGATACGAATGGTCTTAGCAAAAAAGAAATAATAAATAGTACGATTTGAGACGTTTCAAATTAGTTTTGTAACAACAAATTAGTAGGACACATGCATTTTTGCATTTCAAATCAGCAATCGCATTGAAAATTAACAATATGCAATTAACGGATGATAAGGTAATAAAATTTCTAGGTCTCTCAGTCAAACATCAAATGGAATGTACATATAACAGAATTAAACATTAAATTAAGTTCATTACGTTACGTATTCAGAATTCTTTAAAATTCTGTCAGCCTTCATGCAGCTCGATGCGGGTATTTTGCAATTGTGCATTCCCGACTGAGATATGGCGTAATATTATGGGGAAGTTCGTCACGTAGAACCCATTCCTTTAGATTGCAAAAGAAAATTATTCGAATAATGAAAAATGCCATCTGCGTGATCCCTGCAAGCCTCTCTTGATTGAACTTGGAATCTTACCATTTCCTTGCCTATTTATTTACGAATATGTAATATTTGTCAAAACTGTCTTACTTAAAGGTTAGGACATTTTCATGCAATACTGACATGCATGACAGCACACGTCGTAGAAATCACGTACATCAAGTGTCTGTATCAATAACTCACTACCAGAAATCCACATACAATACATGAAGGGTACTTACAACGAATTCCAGATGACATTAAACAATTGAAGTCGGTACACAAATTTAAGTTAAAAGTAAAATTGTTTCTGCTGCATAACTGTTTCTATACAATTAGAGACTATACTGATCATCAAACAGAAAAATAATGTTTATTTTAACAAAACAGTGACATAAAATGAATTAGCTTACGTTTCTATTGTATATTTAAAAAAAAAAGACCTTCTATGCATGGAAAAAATAATTGACCAGCTTCCGGGTCTGTGATCCCATCTCGATCAGGTTTTTGTCCAGTTTCCCTGATACATTATGAAAATGCTGAGATGGCCCCTTGCTTTGCTTTTGGACGTAAATGTAGCTTCATTACACGCACGTTTTGCTGAACTCTCCTTTTGCTTGTAACGGTAAGGGTAGAGGTAAGGGCGAGTTACTATTTTTTTAGCAATGCAGAAAAATCAAATCTACAGTTCGTTTACAATCCAAATAAGTTTTCTCTAACTCGGGAACGAAAATGTTTAGTTTTTTAAATGTTACTAGTCTCTCTAAAGCATGAAATTACAAACGTATTATAAATTAGTCGTAAAGAGACACAAAAATGACATTGATGTTTCTAGTATTAGAAAGTCAATATGATTAACATGTTTTAACAATCTTTCAACAGATTCAAGCTCTCAACATGGGTTATATCCCAGAAGAATCATGGTGTGGGTTCAAGAAAAGATGTGATAAAAGCGAGATAACTATGAACAATATCATAGCCTTCCTCAAGCTGAAATGGAGAAAAAAAACGTGTTTATACGAGGGTAACCCTAGCCTGCTTAGCAATTGCTTGCATTGACAGACTCAAATCCCAAATGGAAGCTTCAATCATTTAATTCGAGAAAAAAATCCAAGAAATAGTTTTGTTGGACCTAATTATTTAAATCCGTGTTTATGTTGTTGTCAACTGTTTCGACGAAGCAGTAGAGCGAAGGGCAAAAGTAATGAGAAAACTAGGACGAGAGCCTAAATGTGCTAATCGATGGTATGAACAATATTTTTGTTTTCCAAAAGTTGAACTTTTTCTCCACTCATGAGACCAAATTTCAGAAGGTATTAGTCATGAACAGGGGGATGATTTTGATGACGGAAAACATTGCCAAAAATGAACAATAAACTGCTCTTAAAGTGCTTTGAAAATGTCCTAAAAACAAAGAAAACGTTCACGAAGAATTCACTTCAGATGAACAACTCTTGCTATTCCTGATGTTACTGATGTAATCGAGACTTCTTCCCTTTGTTCGAGTGAGCTCAGTCTGTAAACTTTTGGTTGGGACGGTTCTTTAAAAGAAAATCTCTGCCCTAATCGCAAAATCGGCCAAACTGACAATGGCGCCGATAAGCGTCACAGGAACCTTATATTACATACTAGAATTCACAACGGCAAATACAATAGATGAACGAAGAAATCGAATTGGCTACTCAGAAATTCTGTGGTGAACATTTGTTGCATCTCGTAAATATTGTTTGAAGCAAGTGTCATTAAAATCGATGAAATCAGCGAAAAATATAATAAAAATGACATAAAGAGGTAAAACCTGACTTATTAGTCGAAATGAACGAAAAATGCAAACAAATGACATAAAAATGGGTCATTTTGTTTTTCGTTATAACATTAAATGAATTTCTATACTAAACGGCATTGTTCTAAAGTGAAAAGAAAAGAGATGACATTTCATTAAATTCCGCCTCCTAGTCATGACACTTCATTCGTTTTTAAAATGCAGAGAGTGAAACTTCCTTTCCATGAGGTGAACCTTGCTTAAATGAAAACTATAATTGAAGTCTTGAAATAAGAAAGGATGTAAGTGTCATTTTCATACTTTCAAGAAAAATGAGTGATACGTTAAACTTATTGGCACATAGAACTCCTGCCATTTAAAATCACTCCTTAATTTTATCAAGAAATAAGTTTGGACTTTGGTTTAGGGCTTGATTCATTCATCATTGTTCTTCTGGTAAAAACGTAAAAGCATTAATGGCACTTACATCCTTTAAAAGTTTCAATTTTAGAAAATAATGATTCCTCATTTTTTGAGAGTAAAGTTAACTTATAATTCAAATGTTTCAAACAAAAGGCGTGAAAGTGTAAAAGAAAAATATTTCACAGGATATATTAAACTTTGAATTCAGAATGACTTTGAATAAAATATAAAAGTTGATAGTTTTCTATGTAAAGGTTCTGAAAAGAAAGTTTACAAATGTTCTTTAAAATTGGTAATGGCTGATTATTTATTTCTAAAATATGATTAATTTACTGCAGTTTAATGTACTTTACTCCACATCAAAAATTTGCTTTACAAGTGTACAAGTTTCACTGCATTAGACACAATAACTGAAGAGAAACAGCATGTTAAGTCATATCTACTTTTGTGTGGATATGCTTTTCGAACTCTACCTACAGCCTTTCATCTCTTATTCGTTACGATTCTTCTAACTTGTGACTGATAATTGGATACTTGGATTGGCTCAAAGTTGATAATAACAGTAGGATATGAAGTTGTGATACCTTAGCGTAATGAAAGAAAGGAAGACTATAAATGTTTTAGAAAGTCAGTCTCGGGCTCGCGTTGCCCATTAAAATTCTTTCGAACATGACAAAGAACGTATACCCTATTCAGAGTGGTAAACTAATGTTCTAGATACCGTCCGCGAGTTCAGAAAGCGATGTAGCAGAAGCCGTTTTGAGAGCTTGAAGCAAAACTTACCATCTTGATGCAGGTCCGGGATGGCGGCCCGCGTCTTTCGGATGTTCATGGCCATGCTGGAGAGGGCGAACTCGTCGTCGGTGGACGTCAACGCGAACGTCACTTTGTTTTCCCTGTTCGCCGCGCGCCGCACTCGCCTCGCCCCCTCTTGTGGCCAGTTCCACGTGTAGTACAGCTCCTGGCGGTTCTCCGCGCACTGCCCGCCAAACTCGGCGTATCTAGGCACAGCCAGCTCCGCAATCGCGTCCTAGAACACACACGTCCTCACACTTTGCTGCAATATACGTCTGGCTACTCTGAAATATTTGCCCGCTAGTATCAAGCAGCTCATTGCAAGAAATTTATGAAATAAAGCCTATGAGTACACGAATAGGAGATAAAATAAAATCAGAAACAGTTTTTCACAGGACGAAATGTTTAAAAGACATTTTTCATATCATTTTTTGCATAACTAAACTATTTAAATAAGTTGGAAATAAAGATATATCACAGTGTTCGACATGAGATACCTTTCCTCGGCAACAGCTTCGATCCATGATCTTTAAATACAAACACACGGTAAATCATCCGAATCACGAATCTTCTGCCATTCATTCACAAATAATATGTAGAGTTCCGTTTGAAAAAAACAACAACAATGTTACCTCAAATATCTCGCAAAATACAAGTGATAAAACAGAAATTAATACACGTATCAATTAGCCCCATTCTCTCATGCACTTCCACGAAAACTGCATTGCAATAA
>BOPP01000041.1:0-18431 GCA_017312745.1 Gryllus bimaculatus | reverse complement strand
TTCAACCGTTCAAAGTTTTATAGAGGGTGCTAAAGTTACGTGAACTCTCATATATATAACTATATAATAAAAGAAAGTCGTGTTAGTTACTCCACTTATAAAAGCTCAAGACCGGCTGAACCGGATTTACGCTGAAAATTGGCCAAGGAGGTCAGTTTAGAGTCAGGAGAAGCAACATAGGAATACGTTTTATCCCGTTCGACAGCATTCCCGTGTGACTTGACATGAAACGTGTCAGTTACTATAAGAAACGTGGGTAATACAAAAAGAATCAGAGCTTGGAATAACAAACGCAAATGACAGCTATGTAATTGACGTTAATACAGATATGTAATGACGTATGGATGGACAATTTGATATTTGTAAGAAAACTTAAAAAAAAAAATAAATAAATATTTAAAAAAACGCATAACGTGCATTAGAAGCACTTAAGAGCTGTGGAGACACCCCCCCCCCCCCATACCCCCCCCCCCGACCCACCACACTATGCTAGATCCTACAGATATGAAAAATTCGAGAATCGAAAAAAGACCACGTTAACGCGGTGAGAAAAGGTGTGAGGACGGTGTGTGTTCTAGGAAGCGATTGCGGAGCCTGGCTGTGGCCTAGATACGCGAGTTTTGGCGGGCAGTGCGCGAGAACAGCCAGGAGCTGTACTACACGTGGAACTGGCCACAAGAGGGGGCGAGGCGAGTGCGGCGCGCGGAAACAGGAAAACAAAGTGACGTTTCGCGTTGAACGTGTCAGTCGTTGAAAGAGTTCGCCTCTCCACATGGCCATAACATCGGAAAGGACGCGGGCGCCATCGGACTGCATCAAGAGTGGTTAATGATATGCTTGTCAAGCTTGCTTGCGAGACGGCTTCTGGCTACTGCGCTTAACTGACTCGCGACGGTATGCTAAACATTATTTTATACGCTAAAAATAGGGTTATAGCGATTCTACTTGTCACTGTTCGAAAGATATTTAATGGGCAACGCGAGCCGAGACTGACTTTTCTAAACATTTATAGTCTTCCTTTCTTTCATTACGCTAAGGTATCAACAACTTCCTATTCCTACTGTTATTATCAACTTTGAGCCAATCAAGTATCGCCAATTATCAAGTCACAAGTTAGAAGAATCGTACGAAAATAGAGATGAAAGCTGTAGGTAGATTTTCGAACAGCATATCCACACAAAAGTAGATTATGACTTAAAACAATGGCGTTTTTCTCTTCAGTTATTGTGTCTAATGCAGTGAAATTGTACACTTGTAAAGCAAAATTTTGATGTGGAGTTAAAGTACATAACTGCAGTAAATAATCATATTTAGAAATAAATAAATCAGCATTACCAAATTTTAAAGAACATTTTTGTAAACTTTCTTTTTAAGAACCTTTACTATATGAAAACTATCACATTTATATTTATCAAAGTCTATTCTGAATTCAAAGTTTAATATATCTGTGAAGATATTTTCTTTTACACTTTCACGCCTTTTTGGTTGGGGAAACATTTGAATTATAAAGTTAATTTCATCTTTCAAAAAATGAGGAAATCATTAATTTTCTAAAATTGAAAATTTTAAAAGGAGTAAGTGCAATTAATGCTTTTACGTTTTTACCAGAAGAAAAAGGGGGGGGGGGGGGGTGATGAATGAATCAAGCCCTAAACCAAGTCAACTCTTATTTCTTGCTAAAATTAAGGAGTGATTTTAAATGGCAGGAGTTCTATGTGCCAAATAAGTTAAGTATCACTCATTTTTCTTGAAAGTATGAAAATGACACTTACATCTTTCTTATTCAAGATCTTCAATTCATAAAGTTTTTCAATTTAAGCAAGGTTCACCTCATGGAAAGGAAGTTTCACTCTCTGGGCATTTTAAAAAACGAAATGAAGTGTCATGAACTAGGAGGGCGGAATTTAATGAAATGTCATCTCTTTTCCTTTTCAACTTTAGAGACATGCGTTTAGTATAGAAATTCATTTAATTGTTATATACGAAAAACAAAATGGACCGCATTTTTATGTCATTTGGTTTGCCTTTTTCAGTTATTTCGACTAATAAGCAGGTTTTACCTCTTTATGTCATTTATTATTTTTTCGCTGATTTCATCGATTTTAATGGACACTTGCCTTCAAAACAATATTTAAGAATGCAACAAATGTTCACCCAGAATTTCTGAGTAGCCAATTCGATTTCTTTCGTTTCATCTATTGTATTTGCGTTGTGAATTCTAGTATGTAATTAAGGTTCCTGTACGCCTTAATCGTGCAATTGTCAGTTGGCCGATTTTGCGATTAGGGCAGAGATTTTCTTTTAAAGAACGCGTCCAACCAAAAGTTTACAGACTGAGCTCACTCGAACAAAGGGAAGAAGTTCGATTTAATCAGTAACATCAGGATACAAGAGTTGTTCAATCTGAAGTGAATCTTTTCGTGAAACGTTTCTTTGTTTTTAGGATCATTTTCAAAGCACTTTAAAGAGCAGTTTTATTGTTCATTTTTGTGCAATGTTTTCCGTCTCAAAATGATCCCCTGTTCATGACTAATCGCTTCTGACTTTGGGTCTCATGAGTGGAGAAAAAGTTCAACTTTTTGGAAACAAAAAATTATTGTTCAACCATCGAATTAGCACATTTAGGCTCTCGTCCTAGTTTTCTCATACTTTTGCCCTTCGCTCTACTGCTTCGTCCGAAACAGTTGACCACAACATAAACACGGATTTAAAATAATTAGGTCAAAAAAATTTCTTGGATTTTTTCCTCGAATTAAATGATTGAAGCTTCCATTTTGGGATTTGAGTCTGTCAATGCAAGCAATTGCTAAGCAGGCTAGGGTACCTTCGTATAAACACGTTTTTTTTCTCACAAATTTCAGCTTGAGGAAGGCTAATGATATTGTTCATAGTTATCTCGCTTTATCACATCTTTTCTTGAAACCCAAACACCATGAATTCTTCTGGGATATAACCGCATGTTGAGAGCTTGAATCTGTTGAAAGATTGTTAAAACATGTTAATCATAATACTTTCTAATACTAGACAACATCAAAAATGTCAATTTTTGTGTCTCCTTTACGACTAATTTATAATACGTTTGTAAATTCATGCTTTAGAGAGACTATAAACCATTTTAAAAAACTAAAGCATTTTCGTTCCGAGTTAGAGAAAACTTATTTGATTGTAAACGAAACTTGTAGAATTTGATTTTTCCTGCATTGCTAAAAAAATAAGTAACTCGCCTTACCTCTACCCTCTCCCGTTAGCAAGCCAAAGGAGAGTTTCAGCAAAACGTGCGTGTAATGAAGCTACATTTACGTCAAACGAAAGCAAGGGGCATCTCAGCATTTCATAATGTATCAGGGAAACTGGACAAAAACTGATCCGAGAATTGGATCACATGACCCGGAAGCTGTCAATTTTTTTTTCATGCATGGGGAGAGGTCCTTTTTTTTTTTAAATATACAATAGAAACGTAAGCTAATCCATTTTATGTCACTGTTTTGTTAAATCAAACATTATTTTTCTGGTTTGGATGATCAGTCTACGTCTCTAATTGTATAGAAACAGTTATGCAGCAGAAACAATTTTACTTTTAACTTAAATTTGTGTACGCTACTTCATTGTTAATGTATCTGGAATTGCGTTGTAAGTGCCCTTCATGTATTGTATGTGGATTTTCTGGTAGGAGTTATTGATACAGACACTTGAATGTAGTGATTTCTCGACGTGTGCTGTCATGCTGTAGTATTTGCATGAAAATGTCCTAACCTTTAATAAGACAGTTTTGAAAATATTACATATTCGTAAATAAATAGCAAAGGAAATGGTAAGATTCCAAGGTTTCAATCAAGAGAGGCCTGCAGGGATCACGCAGCATGCATTTTTCATTATTCGAATAATTTTCTTTTGCAATCTAAAGGAATGGGTTCTCGTGACGACTTCCCCATATATTACGCCATATCTCAGTCGGGAATGCAACAATTGCAAAATACCGCATCGAGCTGCATGAAGGCTGACAGAAATTTTAAAGAATTCTGAATACGTAACGTATGAACTTATTTAATGTTTAAATTCTGTTATAGTGGTACTTCCATTTGATGTTGACTTTGAGAGACCTAGAAAATTTTATTACCTTATCATCCGTTGAGATTGCATATTGTAATTTTCAATGCGAATTGCTGATTTGAAATGCAAAAATGCATGTGTCCTACTAATTTGTTGTTAGCAAAACTAATTTGAAACGTCTCAAATCGTACTTTTATTATTTTTCTTTTTTGCTAAAGACATCGTATCATCGGGCAAACGAACCGGTTCTTCCGTTTTAATAGAAGAGGGTATACGTATAACGACGAGGTTTACGTAATACCAGAGGTTTTACGTATATACGTATAAAGAAGAGGTTTAACGTATAACAAAAGAGGATAGGACCTCAGATGAACCTTGCGGACGCCCTTTCACATTGCTAAAGTAATCGAGAGATAAGTAAATAATGTCCTTTCAGTGCCAATACGGTAATTCTACTCTTTGAGATCGAGGCATAAGGTGAATTGATCTGAAAGAATTCGAGACTCTGAAGAATTAGCAATTGAATCTTTTGATTTATGGGGTAACTTTACACCAAGCATCGGCTACAGTTTTCATTTTTTTTTTTTTTTTTTTCAAATAATGACCCGAATTTGTTCATTAAACTTTTCCTTAGATAGCGTAAAGACGCTAAAAATTGAGGGCTTTTCATTCTCGATAAAATCCCTGATTTTTTAGAAAATGCAAGAGTGCAATTTTTTGACTTTTCTACAACACTACAGTATTGAAAATAGAGATTTTTTTCTCTGAATAAAATCTGTTTATTTAAAGGGCATCTTCGAAATAACGTCAGAAAACTTTTACAAAAATGATACTCTTCGCGTAATTTTGCGTAACATGTAGGCCATTTTTAAACATTTTCTTCTCAAATAACCGCTCGCATTCTTTTTTTAATGGCGGGAGGAAAGTAAGCTGACTCTATACTCTGTTTTGCGTACTCTGTGTTTTTTGAAAAATTGCAAAAACTTGTATATATATATATATATATATATATATATATATATATATATATATATATATATATATATATATCCCAAGAAGTCAGAAAGACAAGGCGAAGATAATTAATTAATAATCATCTTTACTCGACATGATAGAGAGGGAATTATTTCAATATCTATAGAAACCCCCATTGCTGTCGACGCTAAAATAATCAACTGATGAATCATACGAACACGAGATCTTAGTGTCTGATATATTTTTTTGAATCTCTGAGCGCAGCCTTTATCTGAGTCTCAAGCGATGAGTGCCAACTCCAGGACGTTGCTATATCCCGTTGGTTGACATGCGAAATACGCATGCATAACCGCGCTGACGTTCTAATCCGACCGTATTGCTTGGTGCCTATAACCTGGAAAAGTGCAGTTCGTACTTAGAGTCTTATTGGATATTCAGAACTTCCTGAGCAGTCGTTTTTATAAAGGAGTCGTTTTCAAATTATGCGCCAAGTTTTCGCCGTGGACCTTGACTGCAGGCCTTGATTTTTGTGTGTCAACTTTTGACAAAACTTTTTTGAACAACAAAAGAATAGAGCAATCTGATATTTATGTCATCTCATAGAGTACATTTTGCACTATCTTTACTTAAAGTTAAAAAAAACACATTGGAGCCGTTCTTGGAATCTTGTTTTTGTAATTTTTGAAAATGCACATATTGCACGCAATATTGCGCGAAAACTCCTAAAATTTTCAAAACAATGTACCTGACCTTCATGAAAAAGCTCATTATAGAGAACAAATTTTATTTGAAGGAAAAATCTCTATCTTCAATTTTATGGTTGTACGAAGATGACCGGAAAATTTCAAAATTTTGCAATTTTCGAAAATTCAGAGTTAACCGTGAAAATCGGACCTGTGCCACCTTTATAGTGTATTTTACTCTATTTTTACGAGAAATTTAAAGAAAAAAATTGAAATCATTTTTGAGAAAATTTTGAAAATGCCCACGGGGGTTTCACGTTAAGTACCTCCAAATTTTGAAGAAAGTTTTTCAAAATCGCGGCGCCTCGAGTTGAGTCAGATCGACCAGGGAATATCTATTTTGGAAAAATCTTATGTATGGTTTAGGCGCTAGTGGTGTTCATACACGGACGGATGGACGTTAAAAAAAAGCACACTTTCAAGGTCAGGGAACCACAACACGTGTGTTTCCCTTGAAATCTCGAAAGCGATTTTCCTCAACATTACATATAATACGTATCTTACTCCGTATATACGTACGTATACGGGAAAGTAAAAAGTTAATATTCCAAATTACACCACATACAGAGAGGACAGAGACTCTTTATATGGAGTAGCAAATTAATCAGAAGAAAAATCAAACATTCACAAATATTTGTACCTACATCTAAGGAATTAGAAACAACAGCAATAATGATAAACTTGTCAGACGGAAAATGAATGATAACAGCAGCTTGTAACCCGCAAATAAAAAAATGCAAAAACTACTCTCGAAAAAACACCTTTAAATAATACCGATAATATATTACTAATGCAATGCAAATACATCAAGTGTCATAATAGGGTATTTGACGCGGAGATGTGCTACAGCATGATGCGAACACTCCAGTAGTAATATAGTTTTTTAATTGGAAGTAAATCATATGTTAACAGTGCTAAAACACACATTGATAAAATTAAAATTAAAATGAACGTGACAATTGGGAAAATAAAGAAAACAAATTACTTAATGAAGAAGATATGAAGAAACGAACAAGAACATGTTTAGATATAAAATGTAAGTTACAATGATTTCAAATAATTTTTTGTTAATCATTAAAATAAAAATTTTAATAATAGGGATAATAATTTTATTCAAAGCCGTTAGCAAAAAACAAATACAACTAGTGGTGCAACAGACTTTCTCGTATTAGTTTTCTATTTTCTTTGGTCTGGGCTAGCTATTCTGACTTCCCCATCCTTATGCAAGCTGTCTTCTATCGCCTCCCAAGGTACAACTTTTCTCAATTTTAATTCACTCCTAACGGACAGACGGACGGATGAACAAACTGACGGATGTTTTGAAAAAAAAACAACAATTTTTCGGCATTACGGGACCCCAAAATGTGTATTTCCGTTGAAATCTCGAAATCAATTTTTCGCAGCATTGCATAACTTTCCCTGTATAACGAATATTACTCCTTATATATGTATGAATACGAGAAAGTAAAAAGGACCATACTATATATGTACGTATACGAGAAAGCAGCTAGTAATGCTACAGAATGGCACAGATTTTCTTGTATGGAAGTTTTCTAATTTCCTTGGTGTGGACTGGCTTTACGGTCTTGCTCCATCCTCTTGCCAGCTGGCATCTATCGTCGCACAAAGTATCATTTTTTTCAAATTTTCGGTTTTCTAATAGTAGAACCGAATTATAACTTTAAGGATATAAAAAAAGAGTGAAACCTTGTCCTAAATGGCATTTTTCATTGAAACATTTGGAGTCGTTTTTAAGAGAATGCTATTTAAGCGTTACTATGAATGCGAAATTTGAACTTTTCACAGAAAACTACTGAGTTTTAGAAAAACTTCGTGTAAAGTCTTTTTAAGCACTACCAGTGACAAATTTCAAATTCAATAGTGTTTAAAAATCACTGGAAATGTGCATATTAAAGGTGTGAGAGATATTTCAAAAAATTGCATTTGTGTAATTTGTGAAAAACAACAACAAAAGAAACAATATGAACTTAATTTCATATTGCAAGTAGCACTTGGCGTTTGAGCGTTTCTGAAAATGTGGAATTTTGAGCATTTTTTTCAGTTTCGAGAAACTTTATATGATATTATTTAAAGTGCATGTACTCATACAAATACACGAATGTGAATAAATAGCCGCTAAACTAAATTTTTCACAAAAAAACAAACAAACATAACCTTAATGAAAGAACTCGCTATGGAGAACTAATTTTATTTGAAGGAAATATCTCTATCTTTAATTATGTAATTGTAGGAGACGCCCTAAAACAATTGAACATGTACTCATAAATATATGTATTCATAAATACATTAATGTAAAGAAATTGATGCCAATGTAAATATTAACGACATGAGGGACAAGTGAGAGTCAAACCGTGAAAATTGGACCAATGCCACCTTTATAAGTGTATGTAAATTCATTCTTACAATTAATTTAAAGAACAAATTTGGAGCCGGCTTCTCAGAAAATTTTGAAAATTTCCAGGGGTTTAATGTACCTCTAAATTTTAAAGAATGTGTTTCAAAATCTCAACGCTTCGACTCGAGCCAGATGGACAGGGGTTTCTTCAATTGGGAAAAAATCCTATGTGTTTTAGGCGCTAGTAGTGTTCACAGACGGACGTTTTAAAATAACAACTTTTTCGGTATCAGGGGACCCCAAAATGCGTGTTCCTCTTGAAATCTCGAAATTGATTTTCCGCAGCATTACATAACTTTCCATATACTACGTGTATTACTCCGTATGTACGTACGTATACGGGAATTTTCTACACCTTCACAGGATTTGGCTGCGTGCCCAAAGTGGAAACATTTGTAACATTGCATTGGGCGAGGCAAAAAAGGTTCTACTTTACTTCGAACATGGAATGTATAAATTTCAGTCGGTAGCGACAGACCCACGAAAGTGATCAGTGCAGTTTGGCTCGGGATCCATTCCTCACCACTTCCCGCATGAGCATTTTTATTCTTTTGGTTTAATCTTTTACTTCTAAAATGAGTATTTATGATTGAAAAGCTTATTTTATTTCAATTGAAAATTCTGTAGGAATTCCCTTTATAATTCCTTTTCTGTATTTTCCAAAATGGGAACAAAACTTCGAATCCTTGCGCCTGAAATACGCAAATCTTTGAAAAGATTGGTGTCATTGCGTTTTTCAAATATCACTTCTACTTTATGCATATCTTAATTTCTGACATCGAAGTTCTTGTAATTCTTCTTTAAGAGAAAATTTCCAAATTTGTTAGCATTAATAACTTTAATCTTTCATTTTAACCATTATTTGATTTTGATTTTTTAAACCAAACTTCGAAAGGTCCATGGTTATTATGGTTGAAAGAAACGCCAGTTTTCGAAAATTCAGAAATTCTTGTTAGGAATATCATTAACGCTGACATTAATATCTGGAGAGTTCATACAAATCACAACATGCGAAAAACTGATAGTTCACAAGTTATCGTCTTTTCAAACAAAGTAATACGCTGTCTTGCTTACCACTATTGTTACAATACTCTACATATGCTGCTATCAAATCAGTTACTTATAATTATGACCATATTCCAGGTTAAAAGTTGGACATGTTTTCTTTTGTCTGAAGCACCTGCGAACTTGTTTGCATGTGCATAAAATAGAGCTACTGTTATCAACTCATTTGATTGGGATAAATTATTTTTCTGCAATATGTATCCCAATATTTTATTTTTCCAAACAGACAAAACTACTACAATTTCTGTAGCTAATGTAACCATTTTTTTGTCATCTAAAGAAATTAAAATCTATATGTTCCAGACATGATAATCTTCTGAACAATCACACTTCAGTTCTTAACTTACAACGTTTCTTCATACAGTTTGATTTTCAGCCATTGGTCAATCAAGAACACAGGAATACCATTTCAGGCCAGGCATATCTCAAGAATTCTCTCCATTTATCTTCTAATAGTTCAATTAATAAACATGCTATATTAGATATCTTTGCCAATGGCATGCCATCACTTACAAGTGACACCTTCTGAAGGCTAAATTGTACCATATTTGTTAATGAAAAATCACGTTTTCAAAGGGTCAAAGTAGGAACTTTATCAAATCTAAAATATTGCTAAGGGATAACTTTGACTGTATGAATTTTCTTTGCTTTCATTGTTTTATTCACTTCACATTTCTGATGTTCTGTACGTTCTTGCACTACTCAAATATTTTCTGTATTGAGACTCCAATCTTCCAAGAAATAAAATAGAACGCTGTTGTGATGACTTCACAGACGGAATGAACAATGAGCAGTCACGTGACCGTGGATCTTGGCATCATTTTGGTTACACGGACATGTTCTTTATTGCTTGCAACAACGCTGTGGACATATTGGATTTTGTCTGAACCTCGTATATTTACAAGTAAAATTATTAGGGATATAGTTGCATTTTCTCCTCCACATCAGGACAGAAGATGCAGTTAACAATCATTAGTATTACTGCAATGATAACTCAATTTTTTCCCTCAATGAACATGTTTGTTTTTGCATAGTGGTAAGCAATACAGCAATACAATACTTTGTTTGAAAAGACGATAACTTTTGAACAATTATTTTTCGCTGTTTCTGAAAAATCTGATTTGATGGACATGTTGTGATTTGTATGAACGCTCTAGATATTAATGTCAACGTTAATGATCTTCCTAACAAGAATTTCTGAATTTTCGAAAACTGGCGTTTCTTTCTATCATAATAACCATGGACCTTTTGAAGTTTGGTTTAAAAAAACAAAACCAGATAATGGTTAAAATGAAAGATTAAAGTTATTAATGCTAACAAATTTGGAAATTTTCTCTTAAAGAAGAAAACAATGCTCCTCATATAATTTTCTCGTTCTCTCTTCGATTTCCACCGAATGGTACTCACGAACGATTCATCCTTGACTTCGTCATCCATAATTTTATTTCACATCCCGTAAAAACAGGGGTATTTTGTTGATGACAGCAGCACCTGATAGCCTAGATGGTGTACCCTTATTCAATAAAGAGGTACGTTACGCAATCGGATGAAAATAAAATTGATACCACGTTTTGGAAGTAGAACTTTCTATAGTCTATTCAAACTGAAGAGGAGAAAGGCCACCAATTACATTTACTGCTTGTTAACTTTGGCAGTAATCCGTAAAAAATATATATTCAGTCAAAAACGCAGGTGTATTCATGTTACGTTCACCACGGTCACCTCTCTATGCGTACATTGTGTAAACGGTGTGTTCTACAGAGAGGTGGATTTACGCATAGGCACAGTAGGCACGTGCCTAAGGCGGCAAATTTTCAAGGGCGGCAAATTTCAAAAGGCGCAAAATTTTCTTGATATTTTCTAAAACAAATTTAGGTTTTCTAAAAACTATAACAGCATAAATCATATTTTTATTTTAAAAATGATTTAATCGAGACTAAAGCCACCCCCTCAACCTTTGATTTATAAATTAAGTTTGAATTCCAAATAGGGACATTTTCAATGCTACAGAATACATGAAAAAATTCGCCAATGACTTCTGATTGGTTGATTGATCAGAAAGAATTTCATTCTTAGAGTAAAGAGTTTGAAGTAGCCAATCAGAAATCGCTGACGGATTTCGCCATGCATTCATATTGCGCTATATAGACAGTAGCGTCATCTATTACTTCTTGAGTTAGTTCTAGAAGACGGATCTGGAAATAACCCTTTTTTTCCTTTTGTTACTATTGTTGTGTATCGTTTATTGTAAGAGCCTGCTGAGTAAAAATGATATTTTGAAGTTTTAAAATGAGTGATTATCGAAAAAGGTTCAGCGGATGTCAATATGCAAAAATCCGAAAAGAAAAGGAAGAGAAATGTCACAATGAAATTGATAAGACAAAAAAATAAATGAATTCTTTAAACCTATATGTGAAATTGATCACTGCTGCAGTTCATTCGACAATTATTGGAAAAATGCGCATACCAAATGAAAAGAACATGAGAATTTTACATATCATAGAAACTGTACGTTCGCATTGAAAAATAGACAGCGGACTGAAAACCAAGTGAATAAGCAGCTGCTTGAACAAGTTGAAACTGAGACAACTTATTGGAGGAATATTGTTGAGCGTGTCATTTTAGTAAAAAGAACTCGTGTTTCAAGAGCGCTTTCTTTGAGAGGACATGTCGAAAAGTTTGGAAATAATCAAAATGGTAATTACATGATGTTCCTTGAGTTAATTTCGAAATATGACCACTTCTTAGCAGATCACATACAAACATTTGGTAACTGCGGAAAAGGAAATACATCGTACTTATCCACCACGACGGTTGAAGAACTAATAGGTATATTAGCTAAAGCAGTTAAAGATGAGGTTCTCCGAAACATTCAAAGTGCCAAGTATTTTTCCATAATTGTGGACTCTACACCAGACATAGCACACGTGGATCAACTCGCTATAGTTATTAGACATGTGGGAAAAGATGGTACACGAAAAGAGTCAATTTTGGAATTCCTTCCAAACACAGGCCATAAATCGAAGGAGATGTTCGACGCTGTGTAATTTTATGGAGATTAACGAACTGGGCATTAATAATTGTGGTCAGTTCTACGACAAAGCGTCAAATATGTCCGGTCTTTACACAGGTCTTCAAGCCCGTATGAAAGATGTAAAGGCTCTAATTGAATTCATCCCCTGTTCTGCTCATTCTTTAAATTTAGTTGGTGCAAATGCAGCTGAATCATGCACTGAAGCAGGTACTTATTTTCTACTTCTACAAAATTTATATAATTTCTTTAGTGCATCTACATGAAGGAGGGACATAATTCAAAATTTAGTAGACGAAGGATCCAGTACATCCTCTTTGAAAGTCTTTCAATTATGCGCTGGTCAGCTCGAGATGATGCATGTCAGGCTCTAAAACATCGTTAGCAAAATGTTTTAGATTCAAATTATATCTGATGATTCTACCAAAAAACATCAACGCGTGCAGAAGCTAAAGGTTTTATTGTTGCTTTAAATCGACGTGAAACTGCTATTATGACCGAGATTTGCGGATTCATTTTAGACCGCTTAAATGCGTCGAACAAACAACTGCAAAAAGTCGAAATCGATTTACGTTCCGTAGTTGGTATTTACACTTCGCTTGTAGAACTTTGAAAAACGAACAGAGACAATTTTGAAATTTTTGAAGAGAAGGGTAAGAAGCTGTCAAATACTGGAACGTACGAATCGGAAAACAAAAGAAAAAGGAAACGTAAAATGCAATGTGATGAAACTAACGAGAATGCAGCAGAACTGACCGCACAAGACAAATTTAAAATCGACACTTATCTGGTTATTGTTGATAAATTACTTGCAGAATTAAATAAGAGACTTGAAGCGTATAAAGATGTATATGACAAATTTAAGGCTGTCATTGAAATAGAAAAAATATCTTTGATACATTGGAAAAAGCAGCGATATTTTTTTGTTCACAATTTCCCCAAGATCTTGAAGAATTGCTTGTTTCTGAGCTTATACATTTAAGTTCGTATTTTTTAAACTCCTTGACGAAGATGTTAAGCCAACGAATCCTGCAGCTTTATTAAAGTGGTTACGGAAAGAAGTATTAGAATGTATTTATCCTAACGTTGACATTGTACTTCGAACTTTTTTATGTATTCCGGTGGCCAATTGCACAGAAGAACGTTCATTCTCTTGTTTAAAAAAGATTAAAAATTATTTGCGTTCTACAATGACAGAGGATCAACTGAACTCCTTAGCGTTATTGTGTATCGAAGAAAATTATCTCAGCGTTTTAGATTATAGTATAATTATTGATGAATTTGCTCACCAAAAGGCACGTCGCACAATTTTGCATCAATAGACAAATTAGCTATAATTAATAAAACGTTATTTCAACTGTATAAAAAACAACATCCGAAAAGTTAAATGTTATATTCCTTGTTTATAATGGTGAATCGAAAATTATAAAAACTGTTACAACGTCGTAATATTCTAATCTTTCAGTTCTTGTAAATAAAAATCTATCATATTAATATTTAATACAAGGTATTTATTTGTCTACTTCATTAGATTTTATGATTTCAGAAGTACATGAATCTGAAAGTAAGGCCCGTTGACGAAAGAAAACATGTTGCAATTCTAATTGTCATGTTTTAGTTTCCTTTTAATGTTAACGTTTCAGTGTTGAAACGTTAATAATGTTGAACGTTACTTGCTATGAAGATACAGTTTATATCCAAAATTATCTAATCCAAAAAAAATTTAATTTATGAAAACAATGTGCAAAATGTAATGTTACTTTTAAAGTTAAAACGTTGGAATTAATGAGGAATTGTTACTGAAACGTTACAATTTGAAATGTAACATTAATTTTAAACAGGGGGTGGCAAATTTGATGGCGGCAAAAATATTAATCCGCCCCTCGTTCTACTGCACGCCCCTGGTTCTACATTAGAAACCTGTCTCTTAGCGACAGGTGACAATCAATGATCGTGGTGCATCTACCAGCATATTATTTAAATTATTTATTTTCCACATTTGTGTTGTACTAATATTTACCAAACTTTGCGAGGACACTGCGGCAAATCCTGAAGAAGAGCCTGTAAATATTTCGGATCTATTCATACACGGTTATTTGTGAAGTCGATGTCGATTACATGTCGCGGAATTAATTTTTATTTCTATAGATTACTGGTATATAACTATATAGTTATTGACTAATTAAATAACACTTAAATAATTAAATGGCCCCTTATGATTAAATACTACTAATTATTCTTCCTAATAACTGCCCTAATATGTTAAAATGAGGATGGATTCCAATGAGATTCATTACCCTACATCTTTCCAGTTTTCTGCCTCATTTGGTCACAAGTGGGCCGCGAAGCGATGCCACATGTAATCCACATTATAATGGATATTTAGTGAGAATGTATTGAAATTTGGTTGTGTATAATAAAATTGGATTCCAATTAGCATTTGGAAACATATACTACTTATATCAAAAATAAAATACAGACTTTCATCCATATTATTAATATCAATAATAAAATGTTACATTAATTCTTCATCCCGCATCAGCATTTTTAACTCTCAAAAATATATCGGTGACCTAGTATTCGAATTCGTGTACATTGTTTTAGCAAGCAGTTGGTTTACCCGTGGAAAACATTAAAGAAATAATTTGTAGCTATTTTTGAGATTTTTTATACCCGGTATGTATTATATATAGATACATGTGATGATGTATCATTGTACTCCTTTTTTTATGACCTATTCAGAGCTATTGAGATAAATTTAGTTCCATTGAAAAAAATCAAAGATTGCTAAATTTCTCAAAGACTAAAAATATTTAAAATAATATCTCAAAGGCATATTACTTGCTCCATGATTCCGCATTGTTGTACAAAAACTGCATTTCGATATGGTGAACCGTTTAGAAATTAAGGGCGGCCCATATGTGTGGTCGGGGGAGGGGACCCACCTCTATACTTCATTGATTCCAAGTAGAAATTACGCGAAAACGATTAGTTTTTTTCTCAAAAAAATTTACGTAACCTTTTTCAAAGAGCAGATCTTTTACAAAAGATTTTTGTTTAAAGCAAAAATCTCTTTCTTCAATTTTGTAATTTTGAAATATTAACTTTTTGCAATATTCGGAAAACAGAGGGTGCGTCGCAAATGAAAATAGCATCGTTTTTTACCGTCCATTGATACATTCGAGGAGAAAATCGGGAGCAGTTTTTGAGAAATTGTTTTTAGAAATTGTATAAATTTCGAGTAGAAATTACCTGCAAACTACTCATTTTTTGAAAAAATTGTACATTACCTTTTTTCGTGAGCTGAATTTTACTTTCTCACCTTAAGAAGGTACTTCTTAAGAAGGGAAAGTTATGTAAGGCTGCGGGAAAAACGGCGGATTTTCGACAGAAATACTCTTATTGCCCGGCACTAGTGACGAAAAAGAGGATAAAACCAGTTGCTAAATAAAAAGAAAAGAACTCTAAAACGTGGTTAGCTAGAATGTTTTGTGGGTTCTTGATACTGAAAAATCGATTAACTGTTAAAAATCTGTCCGTCTGTGAACAACGCTAGTGGCTATACAATTTAGCAGATTTTCTTTAAAATTGATCTTCCCCAATCGATCTGACTGATATCGCGGCCCCTTAAATTTGAAACCGATATTTTAATATTGGGGGTTCTTTACATGAAGCCCCTGGGACATTTTCCATATTTACAAAAAAATGGCTCTATCGTTTTTTAATAAATTTTGTTGTTGAATAGTGTGAAAGAAATATAAGAGAATGGGGCAGGTTTCATTTTCGTTGAAATCATGTCCCTATTCAAGGACAAAGTTTAATTCAAAAATTTGGGATATTTTTTAGAAAGCTTTGGGAATGTTGAGGCTTTATGTACAGTACCGTTAAAAATAAAAATATCCGTTTCAAACTCGCGAACCATTGAGTTCGCTCAAATTGATCGAAAAATATCAATTTTGGAGAAATTCTGAACGGTTTAGGCGCTTACGTTGAACACAGACGGAGGGGCAGACGGATCCACTAACATGAATTCTGATTTTCCAACATATTAGAAGAAGTAATTTACTGTATCTTTGAAAAAGATTCATCCATTTTTTAATTACCAGAGCCCGGCAATATGAGTTGAAAATTCGCTGTTTTCCGCTGCACGATTACAATACCCTCTCTTCTTTCGTATTAGGACGAGGAAGTAAAAATATAGTTACAATAGTATTACGTCATAAGGCAAGAAAGTGTACCTTTTCATGACGAGTCTAGAGAGTTCATCCGCCGAGCTCATTGGACCGAACCGAGGAAACCCTCTCAAGTAACAAACAGGTCCTTTGCCGTGTGATGTACAATATTTTATTCGATATACTTTTTATGCATGTTTTCTTGTAATTAAATAATATCGCTGACATGAAATGTAGTGAGATCTATCATTTGTTCTGCTAGCATGGTCACATTACTTGCTGATCGTTGTTCTTATGTTTTCTTAAATAGTGACGAAAATGTCAGGTTTTATCGATAAGGAATATTGAAATGGAAGATAATTTGGAAATAATGGGAACTCCGCCCGATATATTACAAAACGTAAGATATGCATTTTTTGACAAGTTTCCATTAAAATAAACAGAGGCGAGATGCCATAGGGGTAAGAAGTGTCTCAGAAAACCTACTTCTCCCATTCTTTTCCTAAATCATTGGAAAGTATCTTCAAATAGCTCCTTTATAGATTATTCTCACGAATAATATTTATTTATTTATTTATTCATAATGTCTGGAAAGTAGCTCATTGTTTAACTGTTTTGGAGAAAGAAAGTTGTTTATTACAAGACGATTGTGAACAAAGTGTCCTGTAATGATTTTTTTCCTGATATCCTGGCACCAACTTGTCACAATGAAACTGCTGCCCTCCTTGAACCTTGCATAATATTAAAAGTTCGTGACCGTTATAGATATCGTTTGTCAACGCATACTGCTTTTATTGTGGCATAAGCTGCATTTACATTTATCTAAGAAAAACTATTATCAGGAGGACTTCATTTCTGGACGGAACCCGTCGAAACGGCGTTCCGCTACCTACGAACGAATTAGGAAACTAGTGGTGCTAAGAAGCACGTACGTTCTCGCCTTTAGTAATGATTATGTAATACTATTCATACTCGTACTACATTTTCTCTGAATTAACACAACACAGATCCAAATTATGATTAGATTTAAATAATATTAAGATAGAGAAAGAATTCCTATTCATGGTTGTTTATAGAGATTTGAGGGCTAACAATGACAGAAATATAATGAATAATTTTTAGTAATTTAAACTTTATTAAGAAACTGATTAAATTAATTGTGGAAGCCGACATTTAATGTCGCTGAAAATTCATACACAAAATTTGTAAATTGTTTAATTTATCAGTAAAAATTGTAACAAATATATCCTAACGAAAATCAAATTATTTACCACCCAAATACTCGTCTGAGTGCTATTTTCAGGTACCCGAAGTAGAGTATAGTACCCTGAGAAAGCGTAGGTATGCTCACGCCCTGATATTAACTAAAACCAAAGCTAGAGTCTCCAAACATCAAGTAAATTGAAGTGTTATTGGCTAAAAATTCGAGTTCCAAAAAAACACGACCAAAGCTGGGCAAAATGACAAAAAAGAGAGAGTAATGAAACAATACATACCTCCCTTCCTCTCCCTCCTTCTACGTCAACTACATACAAATATAACTATGAGTATACAGACTGTACCTTTTTTATTATTCAAAGTTCACTCACCTGATCCAAAGTATTGCGATACGGAATCAGCAATTTAATTTTTAAACTCGCAAAAATGCAAGCATTTCCACCTTCGTCAGGCAAAACCGACGAATTTAACTGTGGTAAAGTGCCAGGAGGTTCAGTTACAGGAAAATTCGTCGACGGCGATTCAGTCTCCGGGCTCGTTGTCGTGGGGAGCTCCTCCTCCGTTGTGGCCGTCGTCGTCTCCGTGGTAGACGTCGAAGACGTGGATGTAGAAGTCGGGGCCGTCCATTCCGTCGTTGAGTTGGATTCTGTTGACGACACGTCAGCTGTTGTGTCGGAAGTCGACTCCTCGGTTGGCGTTGTGCTGTCAGGTGTTGTCGAATCCTCCGTTGTGTCAGACGAGGAATTTTCTGAAGTTGTTGT
>BOPP01000040.1:9381187-9395991 GCA_017312745.1 Gryllus bimaculatus | reverse complement strand
TAAAATTAGCAACTTAGACCCCCCGATACCACAAAACTTGTTACTAGTGTAAGAAAAGATCATGGATTTATAATTATTTCATAAACAAAACTATATAGTGACCAATTATTTTATTTTGAACAACAAGAAATTCAGACTGAGCCCTTATAGTTTTACCTAGCCTCATGCCTAACGTTACAATCATTGAAAAAATAATTTGAGAAATACTAACTCAAAACAAAAGAGTCTAATGTTTATATAATAATATCTTGACATCATCAGACTGAACCCTCACAGGTTTCACCACCCTGAGACCTATCTTTGAGAACATGTTAATAATATTGTGCTCTTGGCTCCATGCCTTATCCTCGTTTACAGGAGAACCAGATAATTTTGGTGTAGCATTCTCTTCCCTCAGACTGCATGTCTTGCAAGACTCGAGAGTTCAATCTACCCTAATATGAAGTACTTCTGTTTCGGAACAGGAAAATGGGAATGGTAAGGATACACCTAAAATTAGAAAACGAAAACCTCTGAGCTACTCAATCCTTCCCATTGGCTCCCAGGGTTTAGGAAAGGATTTTAGGTAAGAAAAATTGCTTACAGTTATGGACAGCAGTCAGCCACTCCTTTGTAGGTAGGAGAAACCAAACTAATTGCTGCATTCCCCACCCACCGGAAAGGGCGTGCAGGGCGATGGGGTCACTACATCCCTACGCCAATAATTACTAACCTAGAGTAAAAACTAACCCAAATTAATCTTATGTTGTATGTTAAATAAATCAGACTGAGACCTGAGAGGTACCACCATCCTGAGACAAAACTAATAACTTTTATTTTCTCTAATATTATTTTTACCTTGCAAACAGATAATAAAAAATTATCTGATAATTAATTTACACTTTAAAATGTAAAATTAGACATTGAAATTCCTTGAACACACAAACCTCACTACAGTTGAAGAAAAACTTGATTAATAATAATTTACTAAACAAAATATTATAGTGACAAATTTGTTTTTACTCACAAATCAAGAAATTCAGACTGAGCCCTTTTAGGTATCACTAGCCTGACGCGTAACGTCTCAAACATTGCAAAAACATTCAAGAATTAAATAATTCAGACAAAAGTGTGTGATGTTTTAAAATAAATATCTTAACATCTTCAGACTGAGCCCTTAAAGGTTTCACCAGCCTGTGACTTATCATGTGAAACATGTTAAAATAAATAAAGAAATACTAAATTACAGAGAACAATAATAATTATTATTCTACTTAAATACTTTAAAATACTGAGGTTGAGGTGAATGTGTAATTACAGAAAAATAATTTTGTAATAAACATAGCAAAGTGAAGACTGTGCCCTGATAGGTATTTTTGTGATGCTATAAAATTATATACTTACAATGAATTATACTCTATAAAATATTGTAAGGCAATAAAAATTGAATTTGATCTTAACTAAGTGAGAATGAAAGTTTACAAATAATTGATAATAATAATAAAATTTGCAAATTGAAGACGATGCCCTCAAAGGTATCAACCTGAGTCCTACCTTACAAAATATTATAATGCTATAAATGAAGAAAATGATTAAAACTAAAAATGTATGAATATCTTCATAAAAGGAATTTATATAATTAAACAAACTAATTGCAGACTGTGCCCTCAATGGTATCAACAACCTGTGTGCATTTCACTTAAATATTAGACGACAATAAATAAAAGAGTTGAATAAAAAATGGCAGAATGTTCCCTCCAATATAAAAACAGCTTGAGTTTTACCCTATTAACAGTATCAGGCCATAAAGTAATAAAATTTTACTACACCAGAAGAAATAATTACTAAAAATGATTTTACATTATTATATCACATATTAGACTGTGGTTCCAATTGTACCAACAGTCTGTGTTCCACCCCTCTCCTCCTTCTTTCTTTTGTCTTTCTTCATAAAATACTTTAATAAAATCACAATAATAATAATAATACCAATAATAATAATAATAATAATAATAATAATAATAATAATAATAATAATAATAATTAATAATATTCTGCTTTTAATAAAATTAACTTACCTGATTAACAGCATTTATCTAAAATCATACTTGCAAGGAATCATAAAGCACTGATTCCTTCACACACTGAGCTTCGCAAGGTGCAGTTATCACAAATGCAGGTATTTCTTTGTGTTTCACTTATATTGAAATTGAAATTAATGAAATTAATGATGCAGTATGAAACCTCAATAATTGCACATATGTATTATTTCTTTGAAGTTACTCTTGAATGGTATCCTGATTTTGTCAAAGGCATTGAAAAATGCTGTAAAATTGTTGTTTCTTTTTTTTTCTCTCTCTTTTTTAAAATCATTTTTTTTTTTTAATTTATCTTTTTTAGGCTAATACCAAGAATAATTGATTTTGATAATTTTATTTATCAATCTTTTATGTACAACATTCATGTTTTTATAATTTTTAAAGTTCCCTGTTTTTTTAGTCCATGACGTACAGGGCCTACAAGCCTGAGGATGAAAGATAATGTTCTTTCAAAATGTTGATATATATTTATTCGTAGGCCTATTTGAAATAAATATTAATTAATTTCAAAAAAATATTGTTCAATTTTAGTATTGGCTGTCTATAATTCTACAGACCATGTCAATTAAGTATTAAGATTATTTACTTGCAATATTTTCGTAAGTGAGAATGTTTGGAAAAAATCCATAATTGATGCATTGTCTCCACTTCATCCTCGACGTTAAACATAACGCCTTAAGAATTTCGAATTCTCAATGAAAAAGTGCGGAAACGCTAATTACTAACTCGCCAAATCCATAAAACATTCTTACAGTATTCGAAAATAAATTACTTTTCTGTCGAAAAATGGCTGTTCTTTTTCGCATTACAATTCTCTCTCCATTATACGTAAATAATTATATAAGTAAAAATTCCCAACAATTGAGACAAAATGGCAATGTCTTGAGAAAAAACAATCGTTTATAGTTAAGTACTTAAATAATTTGCAATTTAAATACAAATCGGTTCGGTACCTACGAGTACTTGGATAATGTACAAATGAAAGTACAATGTAATGTGTAATAATGTAATAATGCAATATTCAAGTAAAGCGGTGTTTGAACTAAATAAATGAAGTTTTCCACACGAGGAAAACAAGGAGTGCCACATAAAACGAAATTGGATTGTAAGGGTACCAAAGGGAATGCCAGTTCTCCCGCGTTAGTAAGCGTATAGGAATACAACGTTAAGAAAAAGAAATACTTCATACAATCAAAAATAATACGTCTCGTAATATTCGTACAGCATTCTTAAGCAGTAAACAGGTGATGCATGATGTTCATAAAGACGTAATATGTAATATTCCAATTTGTCAATGATAACATTCTTCTATACATACCATGTACAGTGAGTTTGATTCTCCTAAGGCGGGAAATATCCAAGTCAAAATGCACCTGCCACTTCGCTTCCATTAAGAAGTTAAAAATTAAAAACAAATCTTGTAAATCACAGCACATCAGGTGCAATTACAACCTCAAATAAGGGCAGATGGATAGTGAATTCTAATTGATAGTTGGAAATTCAAATAGTCACATCATAAAAAATACTGTAAATGCAAGGTCGACGTATTAAGTACGTCCAACTACTAGAAGGCATTTCATTAGAGTAAATCAAAGATGTTGGCAACAAATTTAAACTTTCAAAATGTGAGTTCGAATAAGTAAACAGGGTATACGATCGTTATTAGTACAATCATATTCAACTTCCACAAGCAAGAATATGAACGTAGATGAGGCAAAAGTATATCAAAATATAGAAATACAAATAATCAACAACATAATAATATAAGTGTCCATGTAAATTCGATTAAACAATATGAAATAATTTTAAAGCGTCACAATAGTCCAACAATGCAACATCTTGATTGCGTTCCATCACACATAATCGGGAAACGAATGTGTGGACATTAAGAAAAAGAAAATGTAGGCTAACAAAGAACTTTTTTTGTTTACATTTACTTACTTTCGGGTCACCTCTGATACCATCAACAAACAAATCGTGTCCTTCGTGAAGTCCATTGGTAATAATTGTTAAAGAATGTAGTAAAATGTTCTTTCTGATGTATTGTTGCCATCTTTAGCAATTATTTGCCAGTTTATCCAGAGGATACCAGAGAAACGTAAAAAAGCATAAATATTAACATAGGTTCTTCCAGGAACCTGCTCCTTCCATTCTCTGATCCTATACTGATTGACGGTTGCCAATCACACGACAGGTGTCGAAATCAAGGCAGGTGTTGGCGCTAACTTAACGAATTTGGCGCGTTATTTCACGATTTTTTTAATTGAAGCAATTCTAAAGAAATAAGCGCGATGAAAAATATTTTATATTTATGTTTTAATAGTAGTTTCAGTTTTTTTTTCAAAACAATCTTGCAACAATTGATTTTAATTTAAATAATATGCAGGTGAAACAGAAACAAGTGAACGGGGTTTGCTATTTTTGCCACCAATATATTGCCACTAGAACGTTCCCAACAGTAAAAATGGCCGGCGAAAATCGGGAAATTATGAAGCAAATAATAAATTTTGGAGGAAAAAAATCACTTCTGTTTTAAAATGGTTTATTGTGCAGAAAAGTCGATCATATTAACCCTAATAGTATGAAAACATCAATAAATTGATTATTTCGTGAAACTGAGTGCAAAATTGTAGTGCGTTGACAAAAGCAGAACCGCTCGAAAAATACATGAACAGAAATATAATATCATTTAGTTTTTATTGTTGCTCTTTTGGCTGTATCGATTCGTAAGAATGATTCAATGCAGATGTAGGTACTTCATTTGAATGCAAACTAATTCTAAAGGAACATGTGATAAGTGTTTGGAAATCTAAATAGTGTTTAGTTGACAATAACGGAAGGTATTTGTACGGGAGTTAATACAACATTCTGAAATCAAATTTAACAGGTAGCTTTTGAATTTCCGGATTACTACCTTCGTGAAAGCGAGATACACACTAACAACTGATTACAAATTATGTTCAGCTGCATTGCAGATTATTTGTCAGAAATTTATAAGACAGGTTTTGTTGCGTGTGTCACTCACGAGGGAATCACTGGTATCTGTATGAAACCGAAAGAACCAGCGGGCCGATATAACTGTGGTTTGTTTTCGAAAAAATAAAGTTTGCAGAGTTCAATTCTATCCATAGTTGCCAATGCATAATTTGCTTTTGGCGGAGCAAAAATTGCTTGCACCAATTTGACTAGCAACTGATTATTGGTGATCAGGTAGGTTATCACGATTTATGTGAGTTTGAACGTGATGTTATAGTCAGCGCAAGAGAGATGAGGCATATCCTCTGCGAGGTCGCGATGAAATTTTGATTTTCCGGTACGACTACTTCACGAGTGTACCGTGAATATCGGGAAACCGGTAAAACATCAAACCTCAGGCATTGCTGCCGCCGCAAAAAGATCGTGCAAGAACGGGACCGATGATAACTGTGGAGAATCATTCATTACACGCGGCAGAAGTGCAACCCTTCCCCAAATTGCTGCAGATTTAAGTGCTGAGCAATCAGCAAGTATCAGCATGCGAACCATTCAAGAGACATTATACTTAATATGCCTGTAAACTTCAGTTTCCGAGTCAATGACCCCCATGTCGATCAGGTTTTTGTCCAGTTTCCATGATCTATTGAGCAAATGCTGAGATGGCCCCTTGTTTTGCTTCTGGGAAAAAATATAGCTTTACTATGCCTACGTTTTGTAGAGCTCTACTTTTGCTTGTAGTGGTAGGAGTAGAGCTGGGGGTGAGTTACTATTTTTTAAGCTATGTGGAAAAATCAAATCTGCAGTTCGTTTACTGAAGCAGTATATATTTGTTTCCTATAACTCGGAAAGAAAATATCTAGTTTTTCAAATGATTTTTATCTCGCGCTTTTTTAAGTTTTATAATTTATTTGGTTGTTTTATTTTTATACTTTCATTCATCTTTCAGCTATTTATAATTAAATTGTTGGGAAGATATTCTGGAGTTCAAGGAAATGTGCGCAGAAAATCTTTTCCCCATCAGTCACATACAGTTTTTACTGTTTTTTGACTAAATAAAATCAAAAGTTTGGGGGGTTTTGTGGGGGTTTTCGATTATTTTGTAAAATATTTCTTGTGCAAAATAAAAGCTAAATATAGCTCCTACGATATTGCAGGTATATTTATTCAAAAATAAATAAATAAGAATAGTAAGAACACTTATAAGTGCGTTAGATCATTTGAATGAATTTCCTCGTTTAAAATTTAGCGGTTATTTGTCATCACTAAAGATGGGTGGAAAAGGGCAATACATTTGATCAAAAGGAACACAGCGTATACAGGGAGAGAGGAGGTTGACTGAATATTTCGAACTTCAGCCGGAAGTAAGTCGCCTATTTCGGACTTTAGCCAGAAATCTGCCAGCTATGGGCTTAAGCCAAAAGTTCACCGTCTATAGAGAGAGAGGGAGAATTTAGGCCGGATATTTCGGACTTAATCGCAGTAGGCAAGCTATTTTGGACTGTAGCAAGCAAATGTAGGCTATTTCGGACTTAAGCCGAATATATTCTGGTTATTTCGGACTTTAAATTAGGCAGTCTATCTCAAACTTTACCTGGAAATCTTGGAGCTATTTCGGACTTAAGCTGGAATCTTGCTGCTAATTTGGACTTTGACCGAAAACATCCGGCTATTTCGGACTTAGGCAAAAACGGACAGACGGAAACCATTCAGCTATTTCGGAATTAGTCGAAAACTGGCGGTTGTTTTGGACTGTAGCCGAAAGTTGGCCGGCTATCTCGGTCGTCACTCGGAAAAGGTAGCCAATTTCGGGCTTAAGCCGGAAACCTTCCAGCTAATTCTGGCTGTAGCTGTAAGTTGACCGTTTTGAACTCATACCTGAAGAAGGCACGCTATTTCGGACTAAAGCTGAAAGTAGTCTGGCTGTTTTGGTTTTTAGCCGGATGTAGGCCGAAACCTGCTGGCTATTTCGAGCTTTGGTCGGAAACATTAGAATATTTTGGAATTTTTTCGGTAAACCTGCCGGCTATTTCGGACTCTACCCCATAAACTTACGGTAAATTCGGACGTTACGTGGAAGTAATCCGGCTATTTTGGATTTAAACTGGAAACATTTTGACTATTTCGGACTTTCGCCGGAAACATCTGGCTATTTCAGACTTGAGCCGGAAGCTTGCCGGCTATTTCGGACTTTATCCGGACGTATTCGGGCTATTTCGAATTTGTGTCGGAAGTTGGCAGGCTATCTCGATTTTTGTCCGGAGAATGCAGACAATTACGGACTTAAGCCGGAAACCTTCCGGCTAAGTGGGACTTAACATGGAAATATTTTGGCTATTTCGGACTTTGGCCGAAAACCTGCTGGCTATTTCGGTCATTCGTCGAAAACATTCAACTATTTCGGACTTTAGTCGGAAACATTCGGGATATTTCGGACTTAAGTCGCTAGAATTCTCCTCCTATAAAATTACTTAAAAATAAGGGAAAATTACCTATTTTTTAAAAAATATACTCAAAAATGTTTATGAATATATTTATTTTATTGATGAAATGATATGAATTTTACAATGTTAAATATTGTTTATATATGAAATTATATTCAATATAGTATTTATTTTAGGAGGAAATGTAGTCCTTAGCTCAGTTCTTTCAACCGTCAGGTGCCAGAACCGTCAAGGGCCAGAACAATGACCTAAAAATTGAAAAATGACAAAAAGTGACCCAATAACTATTCATTTCTATCACATACATGACATGATTAACATTTATTTAAGATATAGCTATGTCTAGAATGGACTAATGAAAAGATGACATGTCATAAGAATCCGAGCCCTGCTCATGAGCTCTTCAACAAATATATTTACGTGAATAAATTCATAAGAATACATATTGCTCTTCTGTGATTATTTCAGCTAATAGTTTAGCGTGAAATAAGAGACAACGTTATGTTGACAAATGTACACATGTCCATTAGTCATTAACCAGATGGAATTCAACTTATCTGATTATTCACAAATGTAGAGAATTCTTCAGAGAATTAGGGATTATAATTATTTCATTTTCAGCAAAATTTCGACTTATCAGCTTGTTTACAGGGGCCAGAAAAATATGCTATAAACAAGTATTGTACCCTAGCTTTTAGGTTAATGACCCCCGCTCTTTTCGATAACGTATTATCCAGTTTCCCTTTATCCCAGAGGCGGAATTTAGGATCTTTTATTGGTAGGAGGGGGCAAAATTGGGCGATATTATAAACACGAAAATACTCCTTTATACTAATGTTTTAAGTTAATTGTGCTACAATTATACACACCGTTTTCAATTTTATTAATTATTTAATTGGATATTATTAAATGTTATTCGTTATATTAGTTGACCACTGGGGGTGACGATCCTCATCGTTATTTGAACGGTCCGATCTGTAAATTCAATCACTAATGTTTATATTTAACTGTGGGATGATTTTTTAAATTCGACATTAATAAATTCTTTTAATTAAAATGGAATCTTCTGTTTTTTGCAAGATCGAAAGTATTTATATATTCAATATTTGTGTAAACTTTAATAAAAATATGAACTTTATTAACTGTTCAGAAAGTTGGTAAAAATCAATAATTCAAAAGAAGTCATGTTTGAAAATCTAGTGGGGCAACAGACTGGCACAGACGTACTCATATTAGTTTTCTATTTATTATTATTATTATTATTATTATTATTATTATGATTATCATTATCATTATCATTATCATTATTATTATTATTATTATTATTATTTTATGCGGGCTAGATATTCGGGCTTACCACATAATCTTGCCAGCTGCCATTTATCGCCGCCCAAAGTACATTTTTTTGAACTTTTCTCAATTTTCCGGTTTCCTAATAGTAGAACTGAAATATAACTTTAAGAATATTACAGTACAGTAAAACATCGATCTAAATGGCGATTTTCATTTAAAATAGTGGAGCCGTTTTTAAGAACTTTTAAATGCGAAATTTAAAGCTGTTTTTAAGAGAAAATGTTTGAAATTTTGAAAAGCTTCATTGGAAGTAATTTAAAGCACCTTAATTCAGAAATGGAATAGTGTTTACAAATTGTTGGAAATGTGCTTATTAACGGCGCGAACGGTACTTCAAAAAATTACATTTGTGTACTTTTTGAAAAAAAGAAAAAGAAAAAAAAAGAATATCCCTAAATCAACTTTGTCATATTAAAAAGTGCATACATTTTAACACTATGCATACAAAAAGTTTGGAGCTTTTCAAAAACTCAAAAGATTTATGTGAAAAAGAGGTTTAAATTTCGCATTTTCAGTAACGCTTTTGGGTAACTAAAGAACAAAAAACAAACGATATATTAGAAATACTTATTTGTGTCCAGTCAAGTAGTTTTTCCGACGCTGTAATTGGATCTTGACCTGGTTGTAGACTGTCTCGAGTGGCAACTCTCAGCAGTTCCTTCAACGACACCGCATGGTATTTTACCATGTGACGTCGCAAAAAATGTCATTCTGCACACTCCAAAATCTTCATGGAGGCAAATATTTTTAATTTCCTTTTATTCTTATATTACCCACTTTAACCATGTATTTTAACCAAGTAAATAATTTTCCGACATGAATCACAAATTCGCAAATCTAATGATTCCTACAAATGAAGCTTCACTATTTAATCGCGGCTATTTCGTTTAAATATTTTCCCTTCTTTGAATCGTGTCTCTGAAAGGTTAAACGAATTGAAATATGTATCTTGCACGGTGATCGCCACTCACGCTGCACAGTTTACTTACGATTCACAGTACAAATTCTATCAGTCTTCACTTTACAAGACTCATATTGAGACTGATGTTTAGAAAATCTTACCCATGTCCCTTAACAAGTGGTCTATGTATTTTACGAGCAAGGTGAGGAGGGCGCCTCATCCCTATGAGAGGGCGCAAAGGGACACAGCAGTTTAGTTTCGCGGACATCAGGAAAAGTAGTAGTTGAATTTGTTTCGTTGTTCTTCCATACCTCTAGATTTATCTCCTTACATTCCCGCTTGCCTAATTCTGCAATACTTCCGTACCTTTACACCCTACCACTTCCACTTGACCAATAGACTAAATGGACCATCACTCATTCCCACATGACAAGAGCAATTTCCTCCTTCAAATAATACGAAGCTCCCAGATACAGTGCCATCCTGAACAGTGGCGGCTGTTTCTTAAGGGCTCTAGGGCGGCGCTCTCCTCAGAAAAATCAACCTCGTTTAGTTGGTTGGTTGTTAGTAATTCCGGACGCGTAAACTACTCAGGTAAATAGTCCCGTTAGTGTGGTGTATGTTTTTTCCACGGGAGGTGGCGGTGAACTTCCCTCGCTGGATAACGAGATCCGACGCCGACCTACTATCAGCTAGTGGTGTTTTCCCCCAACCTGGTATCTGCCACTAAAGGGGCAACGCCCCAGCCGGGACATGCTCTAAGAGCCAGACAGTGACTGAATTCGACCTAGCTGACAAGCTAGTGTCGAAAATCTTGCCCATGTCAGGACTCGAACCTAGGACCTCCCGGACAGAAGCACTGCAGCCACATCAGGTGAGCCAACTCTCCTTGTACCAATCTGCAAAAAGTCTTAGCTTTGCAATAAATCGACTCAGTTAATTTTTGCATGTCCCCAGAACAATTTTTGAGGACGAGATAGTGGCCGGTTTTGCAAAAGATAAATGTTTTGAAATGGATAGCATCGTGGACTCTCAAGAGTCCGTCAGTGGCTGATGCATGCGAAGCAATGGAAACTTGAAGAAGAGTGTGTGTATGTGTGTGTGGGGGGGTCGGGGGTACTGGGAGTTGGGTGGGGGCAGCGTGCTCCTAATATTAGGGTTTTGTTCGTCAGAGTCCGCGGCTATTAATTAAGTTAATAATACCGAGCCTTTCATATGATTTCATAAATAATTGTTTTGTTTACTGGAAATAGTTTTTAAAAATTTCTTCAATTTTCACGTGAGCACCATCTTTTGTTATCAACGTAAACGTTGTCTTATATAATGATAATAATTCCGATACGTGCAAATCGTATGTACTCTTCATGTCATATTTTTTCGTTCAAGAAATATTTTGAAGAAGTAAAATAATGTATGTGATAGTTCCGACATACATGCCGTCCCCTCCTATACGTCGATTTTCATTACGTGGCGCGTCAGGCTCTGTCTTCACGATGGAATATCTCACGGTATTTAGCGTCTTTCTCGATCGTGTCGATAGACACATCGCACTGCTTGATACGGTCGTGATCATCACGACCAAGAAAGACGCAAAGTGCCGTGAGATATTCCATCATGAAGACAGGCCCTGATGCGCCACGTATAAAAACCGAAGTACGAAATATAATTCGCAACCCACCGACCAGCACTGGTCCTGATTTCCTAAAACACGACCCTAAGAACACAACCGAACACCTCACTTTAATCTTCGATTCTTCTCTCCAATCTTTCTACTTTCTCAATTCACAAAAAAAACTCCATCACCATGATCTCAAAACAATACATATCACAAAGCACTTCTCTCTCACGATCGTTCCATCAGCCTTATCTCCGTCACCGGCAAAGTCTTCAAAACATTATCCTAAACAAAATAGAAGATATAATAAACAATCCAATCTTCCAAACACCCACATTCATCAACTACATCTGATTAAGATCCTAACACAATATCCTATCTCTTCCCAATACATCCCAGATCTCAGATAAAAACAGTTCAAAATTTGCAACTAACACTATGTTTGATTACCTTCATTCAATGTACAAATTCTTAACTCTCTTCTAAATACTTTTCAGAAAAAAAAATAAAAAATAAAAACATTCCCTCGAGATCCTTAGACTCCCTCCTCCACCAACTTGAAAAATTACAGCAATGAAACTGCACATGAACCGCACGACAGACAAACAAAAAGACATCTTTCTCAATACTAAATTGTAACATCCCTATAACCTATCTTCCCAAAACAAATCCTTATACCACTCCAAAATTACCCCCGAACTACTCGAAAATCTACACCTGACAGCGATCCTTAGATTACTCCTGTACAAACCTCGAGCAAGCCATCTACCCCTCGCCCTTTCCTAGCTCCTCTGGGGGAAGCGAAAAGGCGTCGTCCTTACAAATCTACAACTTCGAAACTCCCCAAGTCGGCAAAGGAGGAGCCCAGGGAGTCGAGGGTGGTTAAGGTTGCCAGTTCTTCTTCCAAAATATAGTGGACAAGCGGGGAGAGGGAAGGGGGAAGTATAAAAAATTCAAAAAATTTCAAAAAGCATACATTTTCTACAACTGCATAAAAACGCAACTGCTGTGCATCGCTAGCCGTATGTGAAGTTCGTCATTTTTTAATACACATTAAAAAAATATTGTTGCCAAACCACAGTCTTGTTGCCGTGAAAAATAGTAGTTTACGCAACAAGGGTGCGAAACAGATAATTCACGCATGAGTCACGCATGTCGCTCGGACGACAAAGAGACGAGTGCGGAGATGACCTCGACCTCGTGTTGCGTATACTATTTTTAAGACCCCGTGAGCGAAAGGCAATGCATCAACATATAAATTCAACATCAAATTTTCAGAAATACCTTACTTGTACAAAAGTAACTGGATTCCAGCCAGTGTCGTAACACTATTGTTTGTAAATAAAAATCAAATCTTCGTCAAGTCGAAAGACAGTTGAGAATCGTTTAAAAGATGTCTCGCACAAAATTACCTGTTTCGCACACGGAAAATAAGCACGAAAAAACGCGTTTCACGTACGGTGTGTTAAAAAAAGTACTTTTTTGCATGGATTTAGAACAGGTACTCTTCTCTAATCATGGCCCTATGAAATACATTTTTGTATTGTCTGGGGAATCAGGCTTCTTTTTCCAATACAAGTTTACAAAACCTTGTATTATATTTTTATGTAGTTGTAGAAAAATGTTCTAATTCCGTGTATGAAGTTTACGTTTTCTTTCATGGTCTCAATTGAGAATTTTGCCTCGACCTCCAATTTCGGCAAAAAATCTCAATCTCGGCCGTGAAAAAAAACTTAACTTAACACACTTAATATGAAAATATCTATTATTTTTTGCAGGTCATTGCTGTGTGTTAACGGACCTGAAACAAAACAAGTAACGGTATTGTGAATACCCTTCGGGCCTCTCTTATTCTTCATGCCCGAGGGCTTTTTGAATACGCTGTGGCCCGCCCTATCACCAACACAATACATACATTTTTATGAATTCGATTTATTAAAGTTAAGATACTATAAATAAATGGCATAACGCTCCAATAAATAAAATAACTCATTATAAACCATATTTTACTTAGTTGATATGAAAACTGTAATTTTGAAATGTTTCTGTGAATTTATAATTGCCATTAGTCACTCACATTTCACAGTTACGTATCACCTTTTTTTTTTTAAAAAAAAAAGAAAAATATAGTGTGTGATTCTTAGTTCTTCGACAGTACTACTATAAGTAATAAGATCTGCAAGGAACATCGGCTAACATCCTTGAAATGATATTTTTTGAAGTTGTGAAATATTCTAAATAACTTTTGTCGATAGAGGCAAATAAGTTAAAAGCACTGATTCATCAGCGCAATTCACACTGTTATAATCCAAATAACTGTCAAATACATCATAATTATTTTAATAAATTTCTAGATATTTTACCAGAAACCGCTATCCGTAGCTTTGTTAGCTTCTACGAGAATTTTACAATATTCTTTAATTTTGTGCGAACAAATCAGTCGAACAAAGAGTTTGCAGTAGTAATTGATACATATTCTGTATTTTTTATTTGACATCATATTGACAAATGATGATTACTAAGCGTCTTTTCACTTTAAACGCAAGAAAAGTTATAAATGTTCCGAATTCTCGTTTGATTCTGCAATGAACTAGTAAACCAAGTTTTGTATGCACCACGGGCGTTTCTTGATGTTTTTGCCCCTGAGGCGACTTCCAACTCCTCGGGCCAGAGACCTTCAGGTTTGGAAGTCGCCCTCGGAGCAAAACCATCTACTTAACGCCCTAGATACATAAGTATTTCGGTGAAGTGAGTTCAATGCATATTCGATCTTTGTCTCATTCTAACTCAGGGGTTTTCAAACATTTTTCGTTCACGACTCCCTTGGCCTAAACGAAACTTCCCGCGGCTCCCCTGGTAACAAGTTTCAAATATAAGGGTAATATACTAGGGCTACTAAAGATTTAACATAGATGAGTTACAAATAACATGTAGTACTAGGGGAACCTGGCAGCCGTTGTCCTGCCCTCCCTCTTTCTCCTTTCCTCTCAGTCTCTCTTTCTCTCCGTCACTCTGTCTCACCGTCTCTGACTCTCTCTGCCTTTCCGCCTTTCTCTGTCTCCGTCTCTTTATGTCTGTCTGTCTGTCTGTCTGTCTGTCTCTCTCTCTCTCTCCGTGTCTCTGTTTATCTCTTTCTGCCTGTCTGTCTCTCTGTTTGTGTCTGCCTCTGCCTGTCTCTTGACTCTCAGTCTGTTTCTCTCCGTGTCTGTGTCAATCTATTACTTTCTGTCCATGTCTCTGTCACTCTTACGAGTGTCGCTGTCCTGACTTTCTCGGCCTCGCCCTGCGTCACACGGCAACGCTCAGCAACACTGAAGCCAAGGTGAAACTCGGCAGAGAGAGAAGCTCGGTTTTAATGGAAATTTATATTTTTATATATATATATATATATATATTGTGGCGTCACCAAATAATATTATAATAATTTCGTATCGAAATAG
>BOPP01000040.1:9343794-9379743 GCA_017312745.1 Gryllus bimaculatus | reverse complement strand
ATATATATATATATATATATATATATATATATATATATATATATATATATTGAGAGTAAAGTTTTATAGATATAAACGACACAATGATTCAAGTAAATAAAATCTAAAGATAATTTTTAATAAATCACTGCGACGCCCCTGGGAGCCATGACCTTCGGTTTGAAAACCCCTGTTCAAACTAATGAAAAAAAAAGACAAAACGCGATTCCCCTATCCTTATTAGACTGTACAGCTTTATACTACGTACCATTTCATCATAAAGCTTTTGAATAAATAATGTGTCCACTATTTTGTGAATAAAATAGTGAACATAATATGAAAAAGCGGACTGTCCGCTCAAATAGTGGACACGTGGCAACCATAAAGGCGTTCGCACTCACACACTCGCGAGACGCCGTGGTTAGTCTCTCAGGCGGCACCTGGCAAGAAGCTTGGCATACCCAGGAAGCTAGCCTTGACATAAGAGAATTTACTCGGGATTTTATTTTTTGGCGCGCGATGCCTTGTCTTCATAATGGAATATCTCACGGTATTTCGCGTCTTTTTGGTCGTGCCGCTAGATGCAGCATTATCGCGACCGTATCGAGCAGTATCGAGCGACATCTAGCGGCACGACCGAGAAAGACGCGAAATACTATGAAATATTCTATCGTGAACACAAGGCATCACGCGCCAAAAAATAAAAAACCAAGTAGCAAACTAATTAGTTCAGAAAATCTGTGCCATTCTGGAACTCCAGCAGTTAGTGTTAACAATTTTTTTTCTAAGTTACTTCATCATAATACCTTTAAAACTGTACGAACAAATAATAAGACGCTAAAAATATGATGTAATATACATTAAAATGAACATGCTTATGAAATGAACAATAAACAATTTGTAGTTATTTACTAATAGACTTCGATGATATAATAGTTTTTATCCAGCATTTCATTGTCTGTAGATAAAAACTAATTTAGGAACAATGCACACACAGAGCAAGTTTCAAGAAAAGCACGTTTAAAGCTTCAAGCATATTCGTAATTTTAGATTTGGAGTAAAATGTTGGCTAATTCCACATGAAGTACATCTTAAAGAAGATGAGCATTAATACAAATGGAAATTCATTGGTACTCACTTAAAGAATAAAATTAATATTGTTAAAAATAATGAAAACATTAGTTAATCTTACTAATTTTAATAATATTAACCCTTTTCCTTGTGTATATTGATAAAATACCACTGCAGTGGGAAGGAATAGGAAAGCTATTAAATAGAATATATTTCAAAAACTGTCAAACGTTGTAAGTTTTTTGATGAAATCAGTTGTTTTTAACAGTAAGACCTTTTTAGTTCAGATAAGAATGGTAACACTTTTTTGAATGAAGAATGCCTTTTTTCTGAACCATGCTAATAGGTGATGTCACAAGCTTATTCGATAACGTGAACACAAGAGAAGTGTTTTAAGAGCTTGAAACTATAAGTACTCAAATTTAAAGATTTTGTGTATTTGGGCAATATTGCACCAGATCCCTCAAATGCATAATATCTATTTAAAAAAAACCACTAAAACAAACGAACAATAATGTAATGATAAATTTAAAACTTCATAATTACTTTAAAAGTAGAAAACAGTTTCAGGATAAATGAATCACTTTACAATTTTGGTTTTAAGTAAAAATATATAATACATTTATCATCATCTATCTATTTAAAAATATTATTTAAATCAAGTTAATCTGAACCATAAGAAAAGCAGATAATACTCATGGATATTCCCTGCTCGCACCACAACCAGCCATTCATACAACTTTACTTTGAAAATGCGCGCCAAAGCGCAACAGCTGCGCTATCTGCACCAGGTCCGTGAATGAGGAAACAAACTTAGTCCCCCGCCCTCGCCCAGGGCCCGGCAACTCTCCATCAACACTGGGGACAAAGCTCGAGGTTGCTATTATAGGAAGCGCTAGTGTCGCCGGGTGCAGCTGCAAGTTAGGCTCGCCAACTTTCCCACATACAAATTGGCTAATTTGTGAGAAATACGAAGTGTCTTATAAATGTACTATTATTCATAATCTATACTTATAAGAAACCTCTGAAGAATGCGCGAACATAGACGTTATCTTTTGCAACATTATGGGCCTGCTTGCGACCTGCGAACTCACGCAGTAGCCACGCACGTTTAAAGTATCGTTGGCAGCAGTTCGTGTTTTAGTTCATGTAAAGGTGATGCAGCAGAGCGCGCCACCGTAATAGTCTCCACCACGTTATATGGGAGTTGTAGGGCCCTGCCCTCGCCTTTTAACATTGAGTGAACCAGCCGTGGTGCTGGTATGGATCGTGATTTATGTTAGCATTGTAGTGTGCGAATTGTATGGGGTGTGTATGTGCCAGCTAAACATTAGAGCACTGATCATATCCAAATATCTCAGAGAAAAACAAATATGTTACGACAGTTGCAGTGTTCTGCCTCTGTGCGCTTCTTTCTGCCTCCCGACATTATGAACGTTGTGGCAAATCCAGTCTGCAAACAATCTGTACGTTGGAGAAGAAAACCGCCGGGAACACCGCTTGCTAAAAGCAAATTATTTCGCATTCCACCGCGACCTCAGGTACCTGAAGAAGAACGGATTGAACTATTTAGACTTACAACGAATTATAACACGTTCATAAAATCAGTGAGGTACTTTACTTTCACGGCGTAACATCTTCATACAAATTAATGTATTATTCTGCTGACCTTTTTTTTTTTTTTTTGCGCGTAGAGAATTTCTGCGTGAAGAAGTACAGTCAGCTGCTGGAAAAGAACAACTTGCAGATGCTGTTAGTATGGATGATGATTTGATTAGATGTAAGGAAATCAATGATAAATGGAATGCCGAAGTCGCTCTAATTCGTGAAAAGAGATTGCTTCACGAAAAAGAGGAAAAATTGAATTTGATTTCTAAACGACTAGAAGAAAGGAAAACAAGGGAGAGAAATCGTGTTGCAGAAATCAATGAGTTAGTGAGGATGGAGAAGGTAAACTTAAATCTTTATTATTTTACCATATTGTAATTTTTTTATGCCACATTAATGTTTTTTTCCCCTTCTTTAGGAAAAAGAGAAGTATTACATCACCTCTGAAAACATTGATGAAGCTATTGAAAATGCATTAAGAGGGGAAGTAGATTACAATTTTGCTATTGATGTAAAAGGGAATATTTATAAAGGTGAAGTTGCAGAAGAAAATTTAGAAAAAAAAGCGGTTGAGACAGTGTAACATTAAAACAATAGCATTTATTAAAAAAGTACCAATAAATTAGTGAATGTTTGTCATTTCATCAATAAATACATCTATGAATTTTTTTTAACTTTATTAAACAACTACATATAAAAAAATAACTCAATCTATTTTACTCAGGTTCTTCCCAATAATATTAGATAGTCTTGCCAATATTCCTTCATCTAATGAAATATTATTAATTAATTTTTGTGCCATCTGCTCTGCATCTGAGAATCCTGCATCAGCACTGTATTGTACACATCCCTAGAAAGCAAAAGAACATTCTATAAATTTCAATTTCTTTAATTTCATGCAAGAAAAATTGAAAGATCACTTCAAATGCCATCAGCTCTAATTTAAATTACAATGAAACTTGTCTTTAGTGGTCACAAAATATTCCAGTGAAATTGACTTAATAGCCATCCAGACAATTTTGGTAAGATTTCCCTCTGAAATCCCCTACTGGATTTTCACAACTTTTTATCCCATCACAGTTGACTGTATATACACTGCTCATTGTCATATAAGAGAAACTTTGTTTTTATGCTAACCGAGTTGAATTTTCAAGTTAACTAGACTTGAATCTGTAATTCCCTATCCTAAAGGAATTTCAGGATATGCACAAAAATAATCTATGGTTATCTGAAACAGAAATTAATTCCTGACAAAAATGATTCTACATATCTGTTCAAAGTCATTTGTGCCTTAACACAAGAGGATATTTGATCAACAATATCTTTGCTCTTTTGTTTCCTCTTGTAATTGAGATCCTTAATACAATAAGAAGTTATTGTAAAATACAATTCAATATGCATCTGACTGTAGATCCTGGGGCCACTTAAAGATAAAAATATATATGTGTGTCTTATAGATCAAACAGCCCCTGAGAAAATTAATGGACATAGTAATTTCAGTGGGTTTCACTCTGTCTTTAACCATTGCAATAAATTAAACGTCAAGAAGGAAATTGTTCAAATTTTTCTTTCTTACACATTTACGTACCTATCGTTAGACATTATAACTCACTCTTTCATGCAGGCAATTTGTGAGGAAATGTGTTGTTAGAATCAGCAAGACTTGATATCAGATTGGGTCATCCAAATTCCATAATGTCACACTTTCTCTACTATAAAACAACATTTTTAAAAGGGTTTTTCTATTTTCTCTCACAACATAAATCTTATGCATCTATATGCACCTTCCTTCCTCTTAAAACCACAATCTTGATGAGATGTTCGAAAACAATAATTACAGAAGAATTTGTAATGTTAATAAGCAATTACGAAATTATGATTGTTTAAAAGGTTTGAGATACACGACTCTCTTTTGCCATCCACACCACAATTGCAAGGTAAAAAAGTATCCAGGTAACAACTCTCTTCAAACCCTCATCCCTTCTGACGTTGCATAGCATACCATAACCATCTGCCCTTGTGTTTCTTCTGGGTTCAAAAACTGCTTGAGAAAATATTGTAATACCCACATCAAATAATTTTCAAAAAGATTCTACTTACAATAGCTGCTTTTACATCCTTCTCCTGGATGCACCTGTCAAGAAACAAATGGAGAACTTCTACACGAGGAACGCCAACAATATTTTGTTGAGACCTGTTCAGTTTGTCCAAGATGATGCAGGACTCTTTGAATTGGTTTGCTCTTAATAGAAGTGTCATCATGTCTCCAAGTATTTGTCCAGTCCATCTACATAATTCAAATTAAGAGCTTCTTAATTATAACTTTAACTAATGTAGGTCCATAAAGTAATAAAATGTACTGAACAACCCCACCTCCATTGTCTGTATCTATCTTCTTCAACATCTTCCTCTTGCCTTTTCCAAATGTCCCAAGCTATATTTCCAAATTGTGAAATTAATTCACTTTCTTCTGGAAGGTTATTTCGAGCCATGCTGTCCAACAAAGTAGTAACAACATTTTCTCTTTCTACATGATCAAATACAACCATATCAGACCATATTTGTGGCACGTATTCCATTGCACCATTCATATCAATGGTTTTGATGACCTCCTAAATACCAGAAATTTAATTATCAGAAAAATGGCAAACTCAAGTAAGCGAGTAGTGCTAAAAACTGCATATATTTTCTCACTATATTTCTAACGGCTCTGCAATATTACGTTATTAAATGAATCTGATTCTGACTACTACACATGTTAAAGGAAGAAATTTACTATATAACATGATTTATCTATTTTTTCAGGGCCAGACTAAGAATTTTTGTCTTTAAAATTCACCATTTCCTATGCACAATTACAATACTTTCTCTTCTATGAAGTAGGGGTAAAAAAAGACATGCATTTACCAACATTAATGTGGAATTATTTAGTATCAAAAAAACCCACACCACCCCTGAATATTTGTCCTACTACAATAGCACAGATGCATCGAAAATTTCTCCTCATAAACTAACTAATTCTTGACATTTAAAACTCAACCAAATAAAATTGTAATGAAAATTACATTTTACCCAATTGGTATTGAAAAATGGTAATTACTAAAACATTATAAAACGCACACAACTGCTTCATAGCAAATGTAAGAGAATTACATATAGAATTAGTAAATACAGTAGTTCAGAGAATTAATGATTGTCAAAACATTTTGAATTGGAGAGTAAAAGAATTCAAAGGTTGGTGACCTCTTCACAACAAGACAACAGTATTACATATATTGTTGAATCACACTAATGGGAAACAAAACTGACTACTGTATTACTACACTTTCTCTACATTTCTTTACATTCTTGTTCAGAAAGATTTATGTAATTAAAAAAACTCTCTAACGTGATTAATGGGTTCCTACCAAATTTTCCTTACCTCCATCACAGCAGGTTCTGGCGTGTAAATATGTGGCACAATTTTACGATACAAGTCCATAAAAACATCCAAAGATTCCAGGGTACACATTAAAACAAAGAAATGTCGACTGAAAAAAATAATTATAAAAGTCATTTCCATATTTGAAAGCTCAATAATAATAATAATAATAATAATAATAATAATAATAATAATAATAATAATAATAATATACAACTCACTAGTATATTGATTCCTTATATGAATCACCTATGAGAATATAATTGTTTCCAGTATGCAACAGTTCATCAACACGATAAGCCAGATCTTTATCTTGGAGGTGATTTCTACACACATCCATTGCTGTGACAAAAAAATAAGTATCTTTTGGATCCTGGACACTGAATTCTTGCCCTTGAATAGTATCCATGATTTCAACAAGAATATTGCTTATAGGACCGCCTGAAATATTTGAGAAATCAATAATACAATAAGAACACAATAGGATCTACAGAACATATTTCATTTATGAAAATACTCACGTTGTTTACAAAATGTAATTAGTAGAAAATAGTACGATGCCAATGTTGGCTGTATGTTAAGGGCTTTAAATTCTGATAAAGTTCTTAAAGCATATTCTTTACTTTGTCTCTGGTTAGGCAGGGTGCTCACTGCTTCCAAAACAGCATTAAGAGTCCCAACATTTGGATGGATATTCTTTTTTGCCATTTCTTCCAGCAATTCCTATAATGCCACAAAACAAACATTTTATGTCTTTATTTAGAGAAGTCATTGACTTTCCTGAGAAACAAGACTGAGTAAGCACTATGCACTAGTATGTGCTACATTTTACGAGATTTTCTTCTTCTGAAATACTTTTCTTATAATGATGATCAAGGTTTCTTTAAATTCTACAGACATAGGGCATACTGGTGCAAAGCTGTAGATAAATACCTCAAATATCTAGACACTAATTCATAGACAATTGAATATAACATAGAAAAAACATAGTAAAAGAATTAAAGTATCTATCTATATAGCGTTTTTTTTTTTAGCCTCTGCAGTTTTCTGCATCCCAATTTCCATGCCTCTTTATTCCATATATTGTTTTCCTCCATTTCTCATTTTTCCATGGCTTCAGTTATTGCCATGTTCCACGTCTTCTTCAGTCTTCCCCTGTATCTTCTTCGATTTGGTATCCACTCCCATTCTTTTGGTGGAAGTCTTTCCGATTTCAATCTTCTCAAATGTCCATACCATTTTAGTTGTTTCATTTCGATTGTCTCGTTCAAGGTGGTTTGCACTTTCATTTTATTTCTTATTTCATCATTTCTCATTTTGTCTAACAGAAAGTTTACAACATCTACGCCTGAACATCATTTCTGTTGATTGAAGTTTGTCTTTCAAATTTTTTGTTATTGTCCAGACTTCTGCCCTATAGAGTGTGGTACTCACAGAATTAAAGTAACAAAGCCTGATTTATACAAATCATTGAGATATTGATTATTCATGGAATATATTTAGATGTTGACATTTTAAAATCCGTTTGCCAGATTTATATGAGAGTATAAAAAATTAATAGCGTAATCAGAGAAATTATGCCGTATTTCAAGATGATTAGTACGTCACAGACACCAACCTTCATTACCTTTTTTGTTTTGAATTTGAAATATTCACAGAATGAGAAGAGAGAAAAAGAAAATAAATGAAAGAATAAATAAATACTCAAATTTGGATCAAAAATTTTTTATTAAGGACATCTGTACGAATGTAGAGTGAAATTGTTCTTTTTTATTGCTCTAGATAGGGTGTAGATTATGCCAATATAAATGTTTTGCATCTTTTGGCCTTTAAAAGTTGATTTAAAAAGTGTTTGGGGACCAGACCTTTTATGCTGCTCTACCATTTTGAACCTTCTTGAATAGTATTATATTGTCTTTACAATGTGTTGTTGTTGTTTTTTCATTTAATTCATTTGTTTATTTCTACTCTTCCACTATAAGCGGTGGTGGAAGAGATGAAATATATTTGCACAGATTTTAATGACTAATCTTTTGAGGTGCTTGCATGGCCGCACCCAAAATCTCCCCAAACAATTTTATCATTGCTTGTGCGAAAGAAATCCCCAAAATACTTTTGTGGGCATTGAAACAATGTAATTTGGTGTGTTGGATGTAGTTTCAATTATGGATCCATGAAAAAGTTTCGAATTTTGGAAAAGTTTAATTTGGTTACAACTGCATTTCAAAAACCTGACAACACACTAGCATTTGAAGCAGAAAAACTTGTCCAGACTACCAGTAAAAATGCCAGAATTGATAAACAGGTTGAGGAAAGGAAAAATGAAGTTGAAGAAGTGTGTTGAGTATGGAAAAGAATAGTTTTAATGTTGTTGAAACTATAGAAAGTGCTTTTTATTCTTTGATAATGTTTACCTCAATGTTGAAAAATTAAATTTTGGGGAATAGATATCTGTTCTGTATAAATAATTTCTCTGTAAGCCAACTCATAGCTCAGGGGAAAATCACTTGCCTTTTGCCAAGGAAGTCCGGGTTCGATTCCTGGACAATCTCATGTGAAATTTGTTCCATCAAAATGGGCTTGACTGCTTCACAGGGGCTAGTCCAACCCTGTGCTAGTCCAACCCCTGTTTAGCATCCTAAAACCCTACCACTGACCTAATTCCTTCCCAAGTCTGGCACAGGGTAGTGATGCAAAAGCATGCGTAAAGAGGAGGCATGTACACAGAGATGCTACCTGGCGGACCTCATGACTATTGACTACTCTACCCCTAACATTAAATCAATAATGTGGTGGCTAACGACCTTGTAATTAATGCAACCTTAAAACAAACAAAATTTCCCTGTAATTACTGTGAAAAAGATTAGCCTCCAATTTATAAAACTGATTATAATAATAAACACAGACACATCCTCCACAGGCATCCCAATAAATGCCAAAACTGACTCGTTTATAAAATATATAAATATAAAAATAAAAAATTGCCTACCTGCACTAACTTCCAACGATGTTCAAAACCTTCTTTAAGAAAATGAACAACACGAATTAATGAGTTATATGTTTCTGTATGAAGTATAATATTTTTTTCCAGACATTCTTCATAAAGTTTCCATGCACGCTCTGCCTGACAGTATCGTGTCATGCCCTGAATTATGGCACTGTATGCCTTTGAGTCCTTTTGTTCAAAACTTAGAAAAATTTTCTCTGCTAGACTGTTGTCCCTAGAAAAGTACACAAAAAAAGACATTTGGTACACAAATAGGCAAAATTCCTTCATATTTGTCAAGCATATAAAATGTTTGCATATCTTGATGATCTTTTTCAAACGTGTTAGTGTAAATAAAACCATAAATATTGAATTCACAACAACAGAATCATAAAAACAGATAATTTTCAACTAATAAACGAACATGTTTTATTTGTTAAAAGAAAACTGAAATATAAATTTACATTATTTCTTGTTATTAATTTAAGATAATGAAATTTCAATTGGATTGCACTATAATAAATAACTCGCTCTCTTCTCAGTTTTGCCTTTCAATTTACATTTCTTTTATTATACTATGCACTCTGACAGGTTGTACATTATATGTAATGTCTGAAGTTATATGTACTAGATTGCTGGTTCTCATTCTGCAGATGCTTTATTGTGTTTTGTTATGCATTCAAAAAAAGGTCTGCCATAAATCAACACAAAAAGATATTAAATTTTCACTTTCACTGAAGTAAATGCCCACTGAATCTTTGCCTATAGGGAAAAGTCCTTCACTTTACTTTACTTCACTTCAATATTACATAAGCAAAAACAATTAGTATAGAATTTATTTCATTTCTGAGGAAACTTCAAATTTTAAAACAGCGATTTAATAATTCAAGAATTACCAACAAATGACAGCCTGAACAAGAATATCATCAACCATTTGAAAATTCAAGGAAAGTGTTAAGAGCACAAGATATACCTTCGTCAATATAACAGACTCCCAATTCCATTGTAACACGCCAAAAAAAGTATTTACTAGGCTGTCCAGGTGATGCCGCGTCCATGGCGAAGGTGCCGACGTTTCGGTCGCCATTCTGCGACCTTCCTCAGGGTGTAATGCAGGCACCTTCGCCATGGACGCGGCGTCACCCAGACAGCCTAGTAAATACTGACTCCGGCCGCGGAAGCCTACGCTCACCTCAAAAAGACATCCAAAAATATCTTATTTTAGTATACTCATTGAAAATTCCAGGAACCGCAGTTGATTCACCACATTTTTAAATAGAAATTTTCTAGAGTACCAATTGTACTGCACCTATCTCAACTTCCAATATATTAATAAGCAATTTTCAAAATTTTAATATAACCAACTGGTAACTGCTAACTAATTAGTAACTGATATTAGACATCATGTAATTGGTTAATTGATTGAAAATGTAACTGGTGCACAAAATGACAATGTAAGAAATTTGTTCAGAATACCCCTGATGCCATTTATAATGGATTGCATCATTCACTTAAAAAATTATTCGAATTAGCAAATATCGCAATTTCATAATACGCACTTCCATGTTTTTCGAAGCTTTTCTCGTCCTTTCGTACTTAGGTGAAACCAACGTTCTTCCAGGAATTCCTCTGGAAGAGGGTCTTCACAATTGAAAAAACACAACATCTCCAAAAATGACTGTTTTGTACTTCCTGAAACATCTAGAACACAGAAAAAAAATTCCAAGAAAACTTCATATTTCAATAATTTTATCCAAAATCAATCTATGCATTAATACATACTTATTCCTTTTTGTTCCAAGAGTTCATAAACTTTTATGGCATCTGATACTTGAGCATAATAAATAACTCTTTTCAAAGTGTTTTCATCTACTGCTGAATTTTCATCATAGACAGTCATAGGTGTGTAGTTCTACAACATGAATATTTCATTAAGAAACGTCTTTAATTTTTTCAATTTTCTTCATACAATATTCAATGGATTGTATTTTTAAAAATTCATGCATGGTTGATATCTTAGCATAGTGTTAGAGAAAGCAATTTTCATCAATGTAAAATTTCCCAGATAACAAATGCACCCAAATACCCAGATAAACAAAGATTGGCTTCTGGCTTTAAAAGGATACCTGTATGTGATACAAATATTTTTCCTACTCAGCTGTTAACTTTTTTATTTATAATATTATTCATTGTGTTGCTAGATTCAAGTGAAACAAGTAGTGCAACTGATACTTACAAAACTAAGGCATTTTTCATGCTGTAACACATGTGAAGTCTATTATTAAGAATACCAAATGGTTGTTTAGAACAAATACTTAATATATTTAAATACTTAAAGTTATTAAAATGGTACACCTCAGGTGGACAGGCGAGCTAGTTATAGATCCATACATGGTAGAACATTGTGCACCCACAGTGTTCAATACCAACACGTATGATGACTGAAAATTGCCAGTGGCTTGACAAATACTAACAAGAGATATGAATCATCATCCCTAACGTGGAAGGCTAACTCGCAGATTATTGTGTAGTAAGTGCTATACCAGAAATACAAATTAGCAAACTAAACAGCTCCCAAGAGTAACAGTGGTTAATTAGGGCTATTGTAATAACTTTTTTCTATTACATTTAAATATATGCAGACTGTAGTATGTTCACCAAATAATGTTTCTCTAGTGAGAAATGCAATTTTTGTAGTGCAGGTTAAAAATATGTAAATAGTATCCAGTCCATAATTCAGGTGAGTTTTGTCACAATTTGCATTGTTTAGTTAGACTATATGTTACTTAGATCTTCAGTTATAAATATAACATCAAAATAACAAATTACATAATTTCATTATTTTTATGAGGTTTTTTTATAGTACACATTTTATGTATTGTTAATGCATTTACACTTGTTTTAAATCTCATAATTACATACATATTTTACATTTTTTTAATGCATAACAATTGAGCCCTATCTATGTATATAAAAATGGATGCTGGTACATACAGGGTCTTCAGCTTAACTCGCAAATTATGTCTGGAAACACCGCTTCTTGTTTTGGCAAATTGCCTTTCCTATCCATTTCACTTTTAGTGGCCCACAGCCGCATACCATCAGATTACCGAGTGAGAGAATGTGGCTAAGTTTAGTTGGAAGAAAGAGAAAGCACTAATTCTGTCCTTGTTTGTCTTCAACATACTGCAGTCACTATATTGAAAAGAGTACACGCCTGTCTCATGGCAAATGGTGGTCACTTTGAGCATTAGCTTGATTATAATTTTTTGGGAGAATTTTAGGAAGTTATATTTTATTATTAACTATTTTCAATACTGATTTATGTTTTATTGGTACTTTATTTTTACTATTTTAAGGCTTTATTTGTTTAGTAATCAGATTCAATGATAATGATGATGATAATAATAATAATAATAATAACAACAACACATTATTGTTATAAATAATGAAGAGCTTGGCAGTAATGTTTCAGGGGATATCTTTCTGATTTCTCTGAGCCGACTATCATAAAATATTAATTATTGTTATGTTAGTGTTAATAAATTGATAAGCAGTCATAATTTCCTTCCACATCTTCATTATTACAATTTTTTTACTAAGCATGCTGGACAGAATCGCATAAAAATAAGTTTTGTTTCTTGCTCATGTTTCTGCTCACCCCACCCAGACTGCAGCACGAAAAGCTTCCGGCATTTAAGCCATGTACCTGCATGCTTAAGCTCTTGAATGGGAAAAACACAGAAACAGGAAAGTTGCTGCAGCTTGTGAACTGATGGTCGCTTCCTCTGTTGTTTTGACATGCGAAGCATGACGGTGTTGAAAGGTGGCAAAGGTGAACACAAGTTTTGGCGATTGCCAAAACAAGTGCTTTTAGATATGGGTTGCAAGTTAAGCAAAAGACCCTACATAAGAGCAGTAAACTCTGACACCGTGAGCCCAATCTCCATAAAAGTTGGCACATCTACAGGTTTTTTCACCCAGAAGGTTCATGTGTTGTTAATTTTGTTGTAAGAGAGAGAGATGGCAAGAAAGAGAGAGAGGGAGAGATGGAGACAGAGAGAGAAAGTGAGAGGAGAGGAGAAAGACAGATGAATGGCAGAACAACGTCTACCAGGTTCTGCTAGTTATAATACATATCTTTCCAGAGTAGCATTAACCACAAGCTGCTACAAGGAAGAAAAATTTAATCTCCCCAAAAATCATACAAAGAATTAATTACCTCTATAAATGGAAAAGATACTTTATGTTGAAACAATTCTGGATGCTGGTTTTGAACCCAACGAGCAGCTTTCTTCCCAGACTCTTTTGCCATTGCAAAGGTTCTTTTCCCTACATTTGAGCTTGGCGTGAGAAATGGATCATCGTGGTACTTATAATGAGGGGCAGTTGTATCTCGTGTCACAGTGGCTGCCAAAGCCTGAAAAAAAAATTCTGGTAAATTAATATGTATGAATTTACATCAATATCTTTTGAGTCATAATACCTAGAGATTATAATTCCTTCCACTAAGAACCAATTTCAACAGTGCATGGCATATCAGATCATTTTTTGAAGTTTCATTTACAGACAATTCGTACCTTCAAAACATCAGTTGGCCCTCTCTTAATTCTCCGAGGAATTTTAATTTCTTTTGCTGATTCTGTCGAACTTTGTCGAACCAAATTGACGTACATCTGAAAGCTCCTTTGAGCGCAGCTTCTAGATTTAAACAAATCATTAAATGCAACGTAGGAATATTCAATAAATAATAATATAAAATAAGAAGTATAGTTTGTCGTTTACCGAAACGTGGTACTACTGAGAGAAGACATCATTGCACCTTTCGCAATAAAGTGTGGAGTAGACAGAGATACTAGAAGTCAGTAACAAAATATTAAACCAGGACTCCTTCAACTTCAAATCGACTCCACATCACTACCAATATCCAGTGAATGCCATTCACTCACCGACACTAGTACACGCTATTTTCTTTCCTGCATTGACCATGCGTAAATCAGACAGTGTTATTACGATTGTAATGTATAATAAATACACGGTGAATTGTTTACCAAGACTAGGAAGTGATTCAAACTGGTGCGGAGAGCACCCTCTTCGCCCTCTTCTCTTTGCTTGCACTGGTGGTGGGAATCAGGTGGGGACCGGCGATCGGCCGCAGTGAAGAGCCCGCTTTTAACATTTCATTTGTCGTTACAAGGTGGCCAAAATGTGACATCCAAATTCGCGCTGCTCTGAGAGTGCGAGTTTTCTCGTGTGTGGTGTGGTATTAGGTTTCCGTAGGTTTCCTACTGTGCTATCGTGTATTAGTCATAAAGCGTGTTATTATTTTCTGGTTTTAGGTTATAAAGCCCTAATAATAATAATTGTATGATGGTTATTTATTAGATCATTTCTCATAACATATGCTTTGGAGATTCAGAAGAATCTAATACAACATGTTTGGTTTTGGCATTTCTGGTATTAAAGTCATTGCTGATGCCTTGAAGCTTTCCGAACGGGTAGTTATTACATATTCACAATTCCATAGTGGACGAATTGATTATGCATGGACCAGAGAAAAGAATGGATGTGGAAAATGGTTGCACTACAATAAAAAAATTTATCCTCCTCAAACTCCTGATGAAGAACCCAGATCAGCAGTATGTATTTTCTTTAGTATGTATCAAAGGAAAAATAAAATTAAGAAACTAAACAATATATTTTTCAGTTTGTTTGTCATGTGAAGAGAAATATTAAATACAGTCCTTGGAAAATGTGGTATATAGCTTGCCTGGTAAGAGGATTAACTGTTGAAGAAGCTGTAAAACAGCTGACATTTATAAATAAAAAAGGAGCTGGTATTGCCAAAGACACGATTTTGGAAGCCCAAGAACTGGCTGTCTCACAACATAATGTAGAATACAAAACAAATCTTTGGGTTGGTGAGTATTGTTTCTTATGTACACATTTTTTGAATCCAACTTGCAAATCACAGAGGTACTTTACCTAATGCATTTGTTGAGAGTCTTAACTCTTAACCCTTTGAGGTCATATACGTTTGGTAACAAACATCCTACACATCAAAAGGCTTTTGTAAGATGACACGATGTCGAAGGTTGTCGGCTCAGTCCTACAGTACAAAAGGCATCTTCCAGATAACTGCATTCAATCTGCTGGAGGGCATCTCAAAGATGACAGCTGCTTTACTTCTTATTTGTAGACAAGAACTCCATCTCTTTGGGTGTGAAACAGCTCAGAGATCTAGGTAAGATCTCTGAGCTGTTTCACACCCAAAAAACATTCAAGGGAGATTTGAATGTAAAAATGATTTCTTTGATTGATAATTCTGACATTTATCTTTGTACTAAAAATAAAATGATTGTTTTCTTTAGTTGTTTATTTCCCAAATTATGCAATCCATAAATTTCAATACTAAAGCATGTCAATTGTCGACCTGCATGATTTTGAAGATTAAAGAAAATATATTGCCATTATAAACATTTTTACTTGAATATTTAATTCATTGTGAAATTATAGCAAAATTAATGACAAATGAGTTCAATATTGTCAAAATACAGTGCCAGTTGAATAGAATAAAAGGCATCTACTCGTGAGACCATGAAATAATGGCTGAGCTGACAGAAGTGCGAAGTGCACCAAACTTTCAGTCACCATGCTATTTTCTTTTGTCATCTTACATGTGCCCTTCGACCTGCAGGACAACACACTGCCTGCAGGCATACGAACTGAGAAATCGTTTCAATATGTTGTTTCAGACATGCCGTAAGAGTACAAAGGGTTAAAAGTATGGTGTAGTGTATTTGCATATTTACAAAATAGATGTAAATATGAAGCTTGATTTTTTAACACATTTGTGTGTTAGTATTTAGGAGTTAAGGGATGGAGAAAAATATTCCAAATTTCAAAACTTTTCAAAATTTACCAAAAACTTCATAGATTTTTATATTCTATGAAAAACCTCATGCAGATGTTAAATGACATAACCTTTTCTGTTTCAGCTGAATCATTTGTTGGCAAAGGCCATGTTGTAAAGGGATTTCGTCGACATGCCCGGGCTCGTTTTGGCAAAGTAGAATATTTTCATTGCCATTATTTTGTTCGTCTTGAGGAAGGAACTCCTCCTGAACATTATTACTACCATACACGACCTTTAACTGGTTCTGAAATGTTAGATAACTGGTTGCAAGAAATGAGGAACCGAAGAATATTTGGTGGATTATAAACAAGATACATTTCATTTTTATAGCAAATATTTTAGAACGCTATATTTACTGACTTCTAACGTTTGTTTACATTCAGTAATAAATGTGTTTATTAATAGTGTTACGAGTTTCATTTCTAAAGGTCACAGTTAGCCCTTGGAGAATACCCTTGGGTTTTACTGAGCCCTGACCTGTGATTTAGGATAATCTTATGAGTAAACGGAAGTTTCTTGCTGTTTACTGCCTACAACGCCAAAAGAGGTTTAAAGAGTAGAGTTCAATGAAAAGGATATTGCTTTATTCCTTCCTCTGCTGAGATTTGTGTTTATTGTAGATGTTTGGTATTCTACAAATATGCTTTAGTATTGTGTTGGTTCATTAAAATCTCATATGTAACTTTAACACTGTAAGTATGTATTGATCCTTTCGCTCTGTAATCTAGTTCTATCTAAGGGCTCTTTGGGTTGTTTTCTCACGCTCATACTTAGCAAAAGTTATGCAATGTTGCAAAAAATCCATTTTTTAATAGAAAGACAATTTTTGGTTTTCCTTGTAACAAAACTATCCCCCCCCCCCACCACATACACACTTTTACTGTTGCATCTTTTATCCACGCTATCACCTAATCTGATTAGAGGATTTTTTTTTCAAAATAAATATTCTTAATAGATTTGGCTTAACTTAAGGACCTGCAAATTTCAAAGCAATCCTTTATATCAAAGAGCCATATGATAACATAGCTAATTTTACACATTAGAAATTTTCTCATAAAAGGCTCCAAATATTTTCTTTAAATTTATTGTTCAATGTACAGGAAAGGGCACTTACAAATGTGATAAAAGTCCAGTACATTCAACAATTTTAAAAAATTGCAAAAGTTGAACAGTTTTTGGAATTTCTCAATGTATGGTAATAGTTTGAGAAAAATGTTAACCTCTACAACTGAAAGTAATCATTTTTCTCACACTGGAATCAATTTTTCAAATCAGAGAAAATCGTCTGAACAGATTAGGCACTTGACCACTGTCAGACTGACCTTTTGTCGTCAGTCCATTTACCCAGAGGCAGGATTAAGGGGGGAGGAGGCAACTGTTCTCCCAATGTTGGGACAATTGTTTTAAAAATATATTTACACACTTCATTTCGCGAATCTTCAAATTTATATTATTAAAGATTTACTTTTTCTGTATTTTGAGGAGAAATTTAATAATAATTAAGCAAACAATTTTATTAAGCTGAACTAATAACATACTTTAATAAATTGGTGAACTTTAGTTCAGTGTTATAAAATGAATGTGATAATGTTCAGCGTCTTCGTGAGTATCCCATATTAATAAATAATCTTTCTATTATTTTGGTTTTAATTACTTAAAAATTAAACAGTTTCATGCCTAAAATCATGCGCCATAACACTTGAATTCTCAAAAAGAAAGAGTATTTCATGTTTATTATACACGTATGATGCATGGAACTCAAATTTCAAAATATAAAACAAAATTCAAGCAGCTACAATATAATAAACTAGCAGAACTTGGCAGAGGTTGTTCTGCCCTTCATCTCCCTCTTTCTCCTTCCCTCTTCCTTTCTCTCTGTCTCACCGTCTCTCCCTCCCTCTCCAACTCCCTCTTTTTTTTCTCTTCCTCTCTCTTTCTGCCCCTGACTCTGTCTCTGTGTGTGTGTGTCTCTCTCTCTCTCTGACCCTCTCATTTACATTTAGTTGCAGATTCTGCATGTCTCTGAGTAGATGGGGTAATATCAAGGAGCACTGGACCAGCAAAAATGTAATAAGAGTTCAAGATCTTATCTTGTAGACTACAATGTGTGAAATTTTTCTTTGAAGCCTGGTCTCAGAATTTTAGATTTTAATAATCTAGAAAGCTTTGTTTAGGAGTTATTTAACAATATAATTTAAAAATGCTGCTGAGGGTTGCAGGATGTATTTGTCATGAATATTTATTTTTCTTCTGCAGCGACAGTGGAGTTACAACAAAACTAACAGCAGATAAACATTTTGGGTGAAAAATCATGCAGATGTTCCAACTTTCATGGAGATCGGTCACACGGTTGTGGTTAACCACTGTTATACAACATCCAATTTTATATATATTTATAAGGTATGCAACAAATAAGTATTGTGAGCGAAACATTATTAAAAAGTAAATTGTTTAATGTAAGCATTTATATACTGCTTTTCATAGTTTAAAAAAATTATATTATTTAAACATAGAGAATTTAAATTAATTTTTTATAAAAAATACTTATAATTAATATTTTGAAAATCTATGTTATTCTTACATTTGATTTTAAAAAAATGAATATGTACAGTATATCTTAAGTGATTCAAAAATATTCTAAACACTTAATTAACTTCTAAACACTTATTAACTTCTAAACACTAATACACTTAAATAATTAAATTAATTTTCAATAGAGTGCTTTTTTAATAAATACACATCTAATAAGTTTAAAAATGTATCGTAATTGAAATAAAATCTTATATATACACAGGGTTCTGCAAGAATACTGCAAAAATCCAATAGCTACATATGTACATTGCCAAGCTCATGTAAGTTTTTGCACAGGAGTTACAGCCATGAGGAGCACATTTCACCTCATTCAAAGTCTTTTATAACTTTATTGAAAAACCAGCTAAAAACATTTATAGTGTATATATCAAGGGTGTCTAACTTGCAAGGCTGAAAGAGCCAGCCTGACGTTGCGTGGGCTACTACTCCATACAAATTCTTGTTCTACCAGGGGGCACAAGTCCCCGCGGTGAGTCCCTAAGCCTTCCCCTTTTTTCCTCACCTCCGACGTACTCCGCCAGGCTGGTATCCGAATCCTGCCGGAACGCGGTTTGCCCTCACGGTAACCTCCCTATTTAGTGCTTGGGTTGGGGCTGCCCTGCCAGCTCAGAGTTACTAGCTTTCCGTGCTAGTACCGGAGTCGAATCGATGCACCGGGGACAAGTCCCTCCTCTTTGCCCAGAGTATTGGGCCACTGCCACGACGAAGTCGAGACCTCAACAGTGGGCCACCCGAACTAAGGCTCGGAGCCCCCTTCCCGTCTCCTCGCTGCCTATACCAGTAGGCTATTGACGTATCGCCAGAACATGAGCAACCTGGCGGGTGGTCTCATGTTCTCGCTGAAATTTTACGAGTAAATGTGAATTTCAGAGTATTCCATAGAATCTCCTTCACCTTATCCTCCCCAAAGGTCGACGCGCCATTGGCCAGACTAGTGAGTTACCGGACAAACCCAGCCACCAGGAGCTTAGATTCATCTACTCACTGCCTCCTTCTTGAAGCTATCGACGTGAATGCCGCAGTGAAACTCAAGAGTCCGGGCGGTCGTCTACAACTCTCCACCAGAGACCGTGACCACCTTCGCAGTTACGAGCCTCCCCTGAGTTGCAGGGGGCTTGAAGGGACAGAATTAAAATTTTTAATATGGTTGCAGGCCGTATTCACAGTACTCGGGCGATCCACACCCGACTTCCTCCACTTTGTTGATTTCGGCAGTGTGCCCGGCTGCTCTGAAACGGGAGGGGGGGGGGAGGAACCACATCAGACCGTTCAGCAACATCAGGCCGTTCCATGCATAACGCAGAGAAACACACTGGAATACTTTTGAATATCTGAATTTACCAGAAATAAGTTTCGTAAAATATATACTTAATATTTTTTTATAACAAGAGAGAGTGTAAGCCCCGACTGGGCGTGTGCGCTAGGCGGTTCATGTTCGACACGGAATGGCACCGCGGGCCAGTACTTGGGCAGCCCTGGTGTATGTAGTGTATACAGATGCCTGGGAAGGAAAATAAGCTCTTAAGACAACTTTAAGGATATTTTGTTCATAAACTACTTGGATATTCTGAATGGCTGAGCTGCAATCAGCACTCAAAAGATAGTTTGAAAAAGTGTTTTTAGGAACAAATGTGCATTGCAGAAGCATAAAACACTTCAGAACCTGTAAATTGTTTACTATTTACAAATGAAATAAATACATTTGTTCAGAAAGAACAAAATTAACCCAGAAATTAAAAAAGCACTCTCACAATTCGACTCCTTTTTCTCTTTCTCAGTTAATTTTTCTTTCTTAACAAATATATTTATTTACATAGGCATGAAATGTGCTTAGGACGCGGCCCTTCCTTGTAAGCCAAGTATTTAACGAGCTCCCTATTTCTGTGGCAGAGAAATGGAAAATGCCCATACAGACGGGCTGTATACACGTACGTTTGGTTTATGGAAACATAGTTGACCTAATGTCCGATGCAAACGCTGTTGAACGCAATGTCAAAACGTCAAAAACTGTCAGAGGAACTAATGTCGATCCCTTCATGGCATGTGGCAAAAATCGTTTATAGCCGCAAATGTTTACCTCATGGCTTCCTCAGGGTCTCCTTAAATTCGCTTCGCAATTCTCTTAGAGGTTTGCGATTTGAGAAAATATTGCTGATAATAACGCAAAATTTGTAAGTGGATAAAACCTTAGCATTAAAGAAATTACATTGTGTTCTACTATTTTTGTAATGAATTATTTTTTTTTTAGTTTCGTCCTTCATTTTGACCTGATACCCATAGTTTTGTTATCTTTATTTTTTTAGTAAATGTCTTTTTTAAATTCTGTTGTGACTGTATGGCTCTTCGCCTTCTTTTGGGCATTCTGAGTATTCAAGTATCATATTGTACTTGTATATAAATATGGAATAATACTCCATTAAATTTCGTCTTTTGTCTCGTAAGGTCGCAGTCAGTCATTGCCTTTTATCCCTTCGGCCAAGGGTTCGCCACCCATAGTAACAGGGGTTTCCAAACCATCACCCATCCAGTAATCCGTGGTGTCTTGAGTTGCTTAACTTCCTGACTTCACGGAACACGTAGTTAAGCAATTCGGCTAACAACGCCGGTAAATCTGGAGTTCTTTTTTCCTCAGGGTGGAACGTCAATACGATTTTATGCTTGGGGCCTCGCATTATCCATCCATTATCAGCCCTCCTGAAATCAGTCACTACGAGTTCGCAAACATAATTATGCTATCTCAATTTATTTGGAAGCTTGTACATTTAGTATTCTTCACTTGATCACAATTCCATTGCAATGACTTATCGAAAAGAGTTCTCTACGCAGTACCGTTCTCTACGCAGTACCGTACTGATGCATCCCAACAGTTCAGTGAAAAGGCTACGTATACTTACGACGGGACAAAGAATGTTCTGAAAGATTTTGAGAGCTTGTAAGTGAAACAAATTGACAATCCTCATGAATACTCCCTTCGGAAAACGACGGATATACGAGGCAATATGTGCAATGGACAAGGATTTTACATCTCTGAATTGTATTCAAGAGAACTGGGAGACCAAGCATCACCAAAGCGGACAGGCTGAGTTACGGACTCAGATACGTTTACAAGGAAAGATTTCAGATAAAAGGCAATATGTAGACCCGACATCGCCAGACTCCTGGCTAACAAAACCTGCCCTCTTAGCTGAAATAGAAAGCTTAGTCATTTCCAGAGCTTGGATTCATATGACCTAAAAATTCTTTGAAAATAGCCTACAAAAAGATTTAAAAACAATAGGAAAATTACCTAAAAACTTAAAAATAAGGAGAAAATGATCTCATTAAAAAAAATACTCAAAAATTTGTATGAAAATATTTACATATTCAATGAACTTTAGTTTTAAATAAAAATTATTTATATAAAATTATGTTTACTATAAAGTGCTCATTTTAGGAGAAAATATAATCTGTAGCTCCAATCTTCCAACCTACGGTTTTGAAACGACGAGGAAGTTACCGAAGATTCGTGTAATTTTCAGAGTTCGAAAAACAGAGTTCATTGTTATTGTGAATTTCGCCATGAAGTGATGGTACAATAAAAACTTTGTTCTAGTGAGTCACTGCAAAATTCATGAAACATTCACTGAAAGGAAAAATGGGTAAAAAAGACGCAAAGTTCCAAATGTGGCATAAAAATTGAAAATTGGTAAAAAATGACAAAAATGATTAAATAACTATAATCCAATTACCTACATTTCTATCACCTATATGCCATAATAAACATTCATTTACAAGTTAGCTACGTCTACAATGCACCAATGAAAAGATGACATGTCATCAGAATTCGAGCCCTGGTCATTTTCCATTCAGGACAAAGAAACCTCTGGTATGTAAACACTGCCGATTTTGCAATCAACCAGTCGAATCTGTTCAACACATAACGGTGAAAGCACTGGTACAACGACGTTGCTGCAGCGCAGAAGTCCATCAGACCCAGGTTGCAAAGTTAAGACATATTAGAGAAAGAGGCCCAAATTAAAAGTACAAACCGGTCTGAGCAGACGGAGAACTGCAGATGAATCATTGCAATCTCCTGTGCGGCCAACACAGATCGCAGGGTCATGAGCGATCCGGCAGAAATAAATAGTTCTTATTGATGTCGAGGCTCTAGCCATTCTGTCATGACTGCTTTCCGATAATTTAATGTATTACAAATAATACGTCATTAAAAATATTAGTAAGCTATAAGGAAGGGGTTCTTACAAGTGTGTCAAGCAGAGGCGGTATTTCAGATCTTTTATTGGGGGAGGGGGCAAATTTGGGCGCTATTATAAACACTAAAATATTCGTTTATATTAATGCTTTAAGTTATTTGTGCTCCAATTATATACACAGCTTAAAATTTTGTCAATTATTTACTTGACTATTATTGAATATTATTCATTACATCAGTTGAACACAAAGGTGACAATCCGCATTATTTTAATGGTCCGAACTGTAAATTTAACAATGCCTTTTTCACAGTGAATCATATATCGAAATATTGAAAATGTTAATCATTTATTATGATCACACGTGATTATTCATAACTAGGATACATGTTTTAAAATTTATATTAATAAATTATTTTAATTAAAATGCAATCTTCTATTTTTGGCAAGTTCGAAAGTATTTAGTTTTATTTATAGAGGAGAAGGGGATAATATGGGCCTCATTTTTATTTCGACTATAAAAGGTGAATTAAAGGGTCTTTAAAAAACAAATATGATAACTTGATCTTCAACATTTGTGTAAATTTTATAAAAAATGAACTTTATTAACTGTTCAGAAAGAGGGTAAAAAAATCAATTATTCAAAAGAAGTCATGTTTGAAACACTAGAGAGGCTACAGAATGGCACAGACTTCCTTGTATTTGTTTTCTGTTTTCTTTGGTCTCGCCTAGGTATTCGGACTTTCCACATACTCTTGCTAGTTGTCATCTGTCGCCGCCCTAAGTACATTTTTTAAACACTTTCTTAATTTTTCGGTTTTGTAATAGAACGTAAATATCATTTTACGAATATAAAACATGAGTTAAACTTCGTCCTAAATGGCAATGTTCATTGAAAAATTGTGAGCCGTTTTTATGAAAATGACGTTTAAGCGATACTATAAATTTGAAATTTGAACCTCTTTTCACAGAAAACTATTGAGTTTTCGCAAACCTTCATATGAAGTCATTTCAAGCGCTTCCAGACACAAATGCAATAGTATTTACAAATCGCTGAAAATGTGATTATTAAAGATTTGAGAAATATTTCAAAAAATTACACTTCTATAATTTTTGAAAAAAACAAAAGAATATCCCTAAATCAACTTTATGTCATATTAAACAGTGCAAAGTTTGGAGCTTTTTGAAAACTCAAAAAGATTTCTGTGAAAAGTGCTTTAAATTTCGCATTTTCAGTAACCCTTAAACGCCATTTTCTTAAAAACGGCTCCAAATTATTGAACAAAATTTCCGTATATGACTATGATCTACACTTCTTTAACATTCTTGAAGTAATATTTAGCTTCTATCGTTAGGAAACGAAAAAATTGATAAAATAAACAAAAATATACTTTGGGCGTCGATAGATGGAAGCTGGCGAGAGGATGGGACAAGAAAGTAAGCTTGCCCAGATCAACGAAACTAGAAAACTAACTAGTACGAGAAAGTCTGTGCCATTCTGTAGCACACCTAGTTATTTTCTCGTGTACGTACGTATATACGGAGTAATATACGTAGTATAAAGAATGTTATGGAATGCTGCGGAAAATCGATTTCGAGATTTCATCGATAATACACGTTTTGTGACCCCCTAACCCTTTGTGGTAGGATCCATTTTATAATTAAACGTCCTACAATCGGAGGGCATTCGTAAGATGACATGGCGTCAATGGCTCTCAGCTTGGAGCTTTCAGAAAGGTGGCTCGCCCTGCAGGTCGAAGGGTTTCTCTCTAATGACAATGTCCCTTCCGTGATCCAGTCGGAGGGCATCTAAGAGATGACAGGGGGTTTCCTTCATATTCTAGATAATCTCTCCATCCAACGATGAGAGTGTGGCGAATCGAAAATACGTAGATGAGTCTATCGAAAGACGTACGCAAACTATTTGATCTAATATTTCTGCACACTCATTCGTGTCTTTTTCTTGAAGAGTATTGCATACGATTCACTACGGGATGATACCACTATTTTGTAGCTGTAACTAAGTGCAAAATGGTCAATTTGGAGGACGTATATATATATATATATATATATATATATATATATATATATATATATATATATATATATACAGAAAATGCAAAAATAATTCCTGTATCTGTTAATCTTTGAGATAAAATCAAACAATTGTTTTCTTGTATCGTATCGACTTGTTTCTTTCCGAAAATATACAATCAATACATTTCACTTCTAAAGTGAAGTGTATTTAGAACATGATTTTCAAAATTAAAGAAAATATATGGTCATTTTTTGAATTTATTATTAAAATAACAAGTTCATTGTGAGGTTATAACAAAACTAGTAATGAAAAATAAAGATTTTGCTTAAAATATAAAGCCAGATGAACAAAATGTCAGCGTCTGCTCGTGAGATCGCGAAACAATGTCCGAGCTGATGGAAGTGCGAAGCATGCAAACGCTCCAAGTCAACGCGCCATGTCCTTGTGTCATCTCGGAGATGCCCTTCCACCTGTAGGACTACAGAGATAAGTCTTAATAAATAGTATGTTCAATGCAATTATCTTAATTTTTGTAACCCCCCCCCCCGGGCACAACACAGCCCGATGCGGCGTAAAATTTACTTTGTATAGAGAAGGGCTTTCCAGTCCGCCCAAGCACCCCCTCCCCCGTTCTAGGTGTTCTTCTCCCCTCTCTGTACCTATAATGGGGAGGGGGGGGGGGAAAGCAGTTGCCCCATCCTACCCCCTGAATTCCGCCTGTAGTGTCAGCAGTTGGAGGATGGTGGTGGGAAAAAACCTTTGCAGGGCATTTTTACTTTCTAGCATTCTTCTTACGGAGTATATTATAACAAATATTATGAGCCTCTGTAGTATGTGACTGTAATGCTGCAGCAAGAAACTCCGATTTTTTTTATTAAAAAAAAAACAATGAAATTCATTTTGTCAGCCTTTGATATTGAAAATGTGGAAAATTCTTAGTCGTATTTATAGTAAATATTATCTTCCTCTAACACGCTGTATAGTCAGAATTCACATTCCCATCTATGAACAAAGCTAGCGGATAAACCGTCAGCAGGATTTTTACAAAAATTAATAATTTCCAATTGATCTTGCTTACGTCCCGGCTCCTTGTATTTGAAATGGACTCGCACTCCATCGTCTTCACGCACTCGCCTAAAAATATTAGGCGAATGCATGGAGGAATATATAATACAGTATTCCTCCATGGCGAGTGTTCATTGGATTGCGTTGGATTGGTTCGGTTTTTCTTTTGTCACTGGCCAGACGTTCTTTGCATTGCAAAGCAAGATATTCGAGACCGACTTTACGTCAGAACATATCGAATGAGAATCGAACACGTAACTTCGATATTGCCTAAGTCAACCGCATCTGTTCAGGGAAGTGCCGAGGTGCGATTGTGTATTTATGGATTATTTTCACCGGTTCTACAATAATTTCTAAGAGATAATGGATGTACTAGGAAACATTCGCAGTTTCAAAGTTTCGTTATTCTTCTTCATTCTAGTGAGTATATTTGGAAAATTATGACTATTCGTTCCGTTTGTAGATTCCTTCCATGTACTTTCTTGTAAATAAATGCCACGACACTAACCTAGAACCACCGAAGATGACATATCGGTGCATTGTCGAGGGCTTGTATACTCCATAAATATCGGTGACGTAAACTCATTCAATTACATATTGTACGAGATGTATCCGGCGGTGAATTTCCAGCCAATTGTATTGGGCACTCATATCCATGTAATACTGATTTAACTTCTTCACAGTATTGAAAATTGGGTAGGAAAAGGTTAAAATACTTTGCCCTAATATCGAGAGGCTAAATTATATGTTATATATGAACATTTCTGTTAATAAAATTTGATAATGTATTTACAGGTTACATATTTTATATACAATCCTACAGATAGTGGAGCAGTTCAACTAAATCAAGGGAACTTGGACACAATATTAGGTGAGTGAGCTCTGTACAAGGTTAAACTACAGTGTATATACCTTGAACTATTTGCTTGTGTTTGCTGTAATTATTAATTTCTTAAATATGTTTTCAGCTACTAATGAATTAGTTTTTATCAACTTTTATGCCGACTGGTGTCGATTTAGTAACATGTTAGCTCCTATATTTGATGATGCTGCTGATAAAGTAGCAGCAGAATTCCCTGAACCAGGACAGGTTGTAATGGGAAAGGTTGACTGTGATCGAGAAGGTATGTATTGTTAATATGAAATTTGTAAAATTTTATTTTGAAATTCACATTCTTTTAAGAACATAATTGCAAGTAATTTTTGATCAGGTTCAGTGGCAACTCGTTTTCATATAACGAAGTATCCTACTTTGAAAGTAATCCGTAATGGACAGCCCACTAAGCGAGAATACCGTGGTCAAAGATCTTCAGAAGCTTTCATCTCTTTCATCCGGAAGCAGTTGGCTGATCCAATAAAGGAATTTACAAGTTTAAAAGAATTAGAAAGTATAGATGTATGTTTCAAAATTTTATGAAATAGTGCTGTATTTTATTGTGCTTTTTAAATGTGTTCAGAGTATGGATTTATTTCATTTAGGACAAGAAGCGTACTGTTATTGGATACTTTCATAGAAAAGATGTTCCAGAGTACAATAATTTCAGGCGTGTTGCTACAAATTTAAAAGAAGATTGTCAGTTTTTTGTTGGTTTTGGGTAAGAGTTAAATTGTTCAAATTAAATTTACGTTTAAGGCACAAAAATGTTATAGCTTTCAAAGTGTTATTTGTGTAATGCAATGCTTTTTGTTTTAGTGCTCCTGTAGAACAAATGCATCCTCCTGGACAGCCAATTGTTGTTTTCCGTCCTGATAAAGCACGATCTAATGATCAAGATGAGACATTCATGGGAAATTTAAATGTTTATGATGAGGTAAATGTGTGGGTTGCTGAAAAATGTGTTCCTTTGGTACGTGAAATTACCTTCGAAAATGCTGAAGAACTTACTGAGGAAGGACTTCCATTCCTCATACTGTTTCATAGACCTGAGGACAACGAAAGTGTTAAGAAATTTAATGACATTGTCCACAAGGAGCTAATAACTGAAAAACGTAAGACATGATATTCAATTTGATGTATTACTTTAGTTGATTAAATTATGTATCTCAATTTTGTGTTTCTTTTTCAGAAAATGTAAATTTTCTTACTGCTGACGGTGTTAAATTTGCTCATCCTTTACATCATTTGGGAAAATCACAATCAGATCTTCCACTGATTGCCATTGACAGTTTCCGTCACATGTACCTGTTCCCTGACATAAAAGATATGGAAATTCCAGGAAAATTGAAGAGCTTTTTGAACGATTTACACACTGGAAAACTTCACAGAGAATTTCATTATGGTCCCGACCCTGTTACGCATGAAATTCAAGTTACTGCTAAAAAGCCTACATCTCCTCCAGAATCAACATTTAAAAAGCTTGCTCCTTCCAAGAACCGCTATACACTTTTAAGGGACGAGTTGTAAAGCGATTTTTGCCTAAATACTTGATGTGGGGTCGTTTTGAAAACCGGTTTTTGATGAGTTTGTTATAAATTGCATTCTGAGAGAATGGAAATATCACTGGAATGGTAAGTTTTGGTACATGCCTGTGAGGCTGTATTTATGTGGAAATAACAAAAGTAATTTGTAAATAAATTTGTCATGTGAATGAATATAATACTTGTGAAAAAGACTTGAAGAATTTGAAGTTTTAGAAAACGTGGGATGTTTTGCTTGTGGTTGTGTGGAAAGTTCTTCGAGAATATTCTTTTGTGTGGTGTCCTTTTTTTGTCACTTTTTTGTGCACCGTTCACCTGTTTTGCAAAAACTAATTCTTAAAATTTATCAATCACTGAAGGAAGAATAATTGGTATTATTGCCTAGGGTTTATTAATTGAAACTACTTGTCAAGAAAGGTGTGTGGTGCATGTTCAGAAAGAGTTAGGTTAACTGTGTGATTGTTTTCTGGTAGAATGTGCGTGTGGTAGCTTGTTAATGAATTGTTAAGTGTAAACTGTACGAATTGTTCAACTTTTTATATGAGGTGGATCCGTCCATGTAGTTATCACTGATCAGATTCCATTATCTTACAATCGATAGAAACCATGTTGTGTCACACTTGCTGATTAATTTGCCAAGACTGCAATAAATAATTTCATTCAATTACAAAGGATGTAAATGCAGCATTTTTTTAAAACCTAAAATGAAGGGAAAAAAATACTGATGATTTAGAAGAGGGTACCCAATAGGTTAAGACAGACATACATCCTATAAGTTATGCATTGTACTTAGAAAAATCAATACAATGATTAGATAATTTTACAATAGAGGAAAGATGCTTTTAGATAATGCTATCCCCTCTGTGATGTAATTGCTCCAAGAATATACAAATATTAGATATTTTAGTTTCATAGTTCCACTAATTTCTCAAAAGCAAGGTTTTTTTGGGATTCATACGTATAATACAGCAGTCAGTCTTGTTTGTTAAGGTGTTAAAGTTTTCGCTCTTCCAGGCACTTTCGTTGTGTCACGTCTGCACATCAGATGAATGCTAGATAGATAATTCCTAAATCACAAAGTCTTGTAAAATAATTGTGACATTAAGTATTTTGTAGAATGTTTATTGTAATTTTATTGATTTATGTGAATGAAAATTTGTTCAGTAGTACCGCCACTGCAGGGGTGGATCTGCCTCATGTGATTGTAAGCCTTACGCAAGCTGGAGGCATTATTTTACTGTCTATTTCAAGAGATATGTTTCATAAAAGAAAAATTAATATTTTTTTAATTCTCAATAATTCTTTCTGAACTGTACTACTCTTAATACCTTTTTTGATTACTTCTGTGCTTAATGTTCTTGTGACTTGGTTCTTTTTGAGCTGACAGTGTTTTAATGTCCACTTATTTTTCTTGACGATTGCATGGTTTTGAAAATTTGTAAATAAGGGATTAAGTTGTGACTTCAATCATTGAACAGTACAGTTCACAAAATAGAATTTATGTATACATAATCTTTAAGTATTGTTTTTTCTGCATATACCTCAACAATTGAGTGAACTGCAAATTCAAATTACAGTTTGTAGAAGGAGTAATTCTACATGCGTGTAATAATCATTCAGCATTTACTGATCAGTGCTTATAATAAAAATAATAATAATAATAGAATGATTTAAAATACTTAAAACTGAAAATATTTTTTTTTATATAGAAAGAGTTGAAATTTCTGCAATTGTATAATATTTTTGGAGAAGTTTATATTCTTCTTCATGTGATATGTAAATTACATGTGTTCTTGCAATTCCATTCTAACTAAAATGTATAATATTTCTGTACACAATCTGTGATTATTGTGTGTGTCCAATTTGTGTTAGGGAAGTGCTTTGCATTTTCCGCAAGGGTATGTTTTTCTGAGAGAAAACCTATTAATTGCTATTGTTAGGTTTCTGGCTGTTTTTGTCAAAAGGGTTTACCGTTCTCTTGATTACATTTCCATTTATATAGTTTGTCACTTCAGATGACTTGGGTTTCAAGATTTTTACTATTTATGTACAAGTATTGAGGGTAATGCATACTGTGCGATCAGAACCTTCTTTTGATCCAAGAAATGTGAAGTATGAAGTTACAAGTTGTTAAACTATATGAATAATTAGTTTGATTGCTAGGTAAGTAACGATTTTATGTCGTGTATTGTTGACTGAGTGTGGATTGCTTCCTTCTGTCAAAATTTAATTAATGCTACCGAAACTAAAGGGAGATTTTAAAATCTTAGTAACAAGAGAACAAGCTCTTTTCTGATGAGTTATATTCCATAAAATACAAGTTGTTTCTCTGAGTATTACAAACTTGCATTTTGATATATACAGAGGAGTGTTATATTGCTCCAACTCCATAAAAGTCATTCAATTCGTTTTAAATGAATATTATCCTACAAAGAGGATTGTTTGTGCATTCAAGTAAATACTCTTTACAAAGAATTGTTTTGACAATAGATATATTAATATTTTTGTTATGAATTCTGAAGTTTATTGTTTGGTTAGCACAATTACACGATATGTTAATAGTTTCTTCAAAGATTGAGTTCAATCAGTATTTAAAAAAATATTAGGTTGAGAGCATGTTTATTAATAAAATTACTTTTTCTGATGACCAAACTCGAAATTGAAGAAGTAGTTAGTCAACGCAATTAGAATAAGAAAATTTCTTTTCTGTACATCTATCAATTGAAATGAGTCATTCTGTTATTTGTAAATAAAGATTTGTGAATATTTATCTTCTGTGTTCATTTATTTTTTACTTTAAAATCTGTTGGCTGGATTCTTTGTTCTTATCTTCACCTTGTTGGGATCTAAAGATATGAAAAGAAAGATCATCAAGAATTTTGTAATTGCGTTGTATATTCGTACACCTCTGTTTGGGTCAATACACTTCAGCATAGGACCCTTGTAGAATTATATAGTCTTGTGCGAATCAACACATGACCTGAAATTTTCTAAGTGATAATTGAATTGAATTCTTGTGATTTCAATGCAGATCTATAAAACTGTGTTTCGTGGTAGGTAGGAGGAGAAATTCAAGACAGAACTGGTGTCCCAATGGGAATAGTCCTTTGGAATGTGATGCAAGGAATACGCGATATTTGTTTTGAATACAAAATAAATTTGCAAAAATATGGTTTTGGAGGGGGGAACATGGCTCCCATGGGATCCGCGATCAAAGGTCAATATGTTCGAAATTATGTTCCCAAAGGTAAATGTGTCTTTTTAAAAAGATATAATTCGATACGATTTGTGTTTAACGATGGGAATTCACTTGCGTAGTAGCAGAAAGGGTCAAACACCTGAAAACGTCGTTGTCAGCAACGTAGCAAATCGCTCCGAGCTGCTCTGCTTACGCAAGCGAAGAGAGTAGGAGGTGTAAAAAGGCATTCTGACGTGGGTCATGCTCGGGTAAAGCCGTTCTTGAATAGCACCGTAGGACGGTCAGGCTTTCATTTTCGTGTTTTTGAAGTTTCCTTGAAGCCTTTTAAGGAAAAGGATGATAACAGCGGAAGTCTCTTAGTAATAGTGTCGGGCACGCATATGCTATTTTCTGTCTTTAATTACTTTCTAATGTTTACTGAGCAAATGGCTCAACTCGAAGGGGTTTTTCGTCCAGTTTCCTTTGATCTGTTGAGATGGTCCCTTATTTTTCATCTGGACATACTTCACTCGAAATTACTCCGATCTGCATTCATATTTGGCTCTTGATTACTCTCGTTTCTATCTCCAAAATCCCAGTTTCCTTTAGCCTACAATACTAATTCGGAAAACAAAATCCGTCCCCCAAACGATTAAAACGAAAACTGCCACGTCAGTTTTGACCCTCCATGACAAGCATTCACTGAATGTGATTTTTCACATGTTTCACTAATCATGGCTATTGATTACCAATATGTGTTCTTCAAATGTACAACTAATGTATCGTACCCGGCTGCTGAGGGCCTGCTGGCCAAGCGGAAATAAATAAAAGTAGCTTACTATCTCTGCGCGTTTTCATGAACTCTATGTGGTGTATGGTTATTCAAATAATCGTGCTCTCTGTTCTCGCGGCAGTTCCCGCGTGCTCCATGTTCCTTAACGCGGGGCACAATAAAGGATAAGAGCCAAAATCTGTAGATCATTTGCCATTAAAAACATTTTTAATTACAACGCAGAAAATATATTTTAACAAAAGCACTCATTATGTTAACTGTATTCATAATTCAACTTAGCCACGGTAGAAATTTAAGAGTTTTAAGTAACCGTGGACAGTTTGCGTTTCTCCTACGTATAATGTCATACAGTTTTGACTGTTTTTGACCTTACTTACTTACTTACTTATTTACTTCGGGAAATGAAATTGAGTAGTACTTGGTTTCACTCTCCCTGTTCAGAATGCCAGAAGTGTGCAGGTAGTGTGTATTCGCTTCTCCGGTTCATTCTAGTCTCCGATAAATGCCACTATATCGTGGGGGAAAATTTGTCTTGTTAAGTCCATGTGATTGATAGCAAGTTTGCGCGTATACATGTTAAAAATACCGTGGACAAAACAATCGCGTGGCAAAAATATCACAAGTGCGTTTACAATAAAGTAGAGCTAACTCTTTTGAAGGTCTACCGGTTATATAGTTCTATTATTTTCAAATGTAATTGTAATTTATCGCTTACTTTACATTCATTAAGTAAATTATTTTAATAGAGAAACAGGACCGACTATTCAACAAAAAAATAACAACTCAGTTTGTGGGTCTCTGATACTGAAAAAGTGGATTTTTCACCTAAACCGTGCACAAGATTATCTCTATATTCGATATTTTACAATTTATCTCGCTAATGATGCGGCCCTTCGAATTTAAAATGGATATTCTAATTTTTGCAAGTGTCATTTTCTCACGAAATTTTCTTACAGACAGCTTACCATGTTTACTTTCCCGTATACATACGTAGTATAGGGAAAGTTATGTAATGATGCGCGAAAAAACGGCGGACTTTCGGCAGGACAAAATTAAGTGCCAGGCCCTACTAACGAAAAAGTGGATGAATCCAGTTGCGAAATTAACAGAAAAACTCTAACACGTGATATAGCCATAATCCCTGTTTTGTTGGTCCTCGATACCGGAAAATCGTTTGACGGCAAAACATCCATCCGTCCGTCTGTCTGGTGTATGTGAACAGCACTAGCACCTAAACTAGGATTTTGGCCAAACTGAACAAACTCCTGTCGATTTGCTCTGAGTCAAATCTATGCAATTTTGAAAAAAACATTCATTAATTTTTTGGGGGTACTTTACATGAAGCTCCACGGACATTTTCAAAATTTTCTCAGAAGCGGCTCGAAATTGTTTTTATACATTTCTTGTAAGAGTAGAGTAAAATACACTTATAAAGGTGGCATATATAAGATTTTCACGGTTAACTCTGAATTTTCCAAAATTGCAAAATTTTGAATGTTTTGCGGTGTCTACCTTCAACTACAAAATTGAAGATAAACATTTTTCCTTCAAATGAAATTTGTTGCCCCCAATCAGTTCTTTTTTCAAAGTCACGTACATTTTTTGAAAATTTTAGTAGTTTTCGCGCAATATTGTGTGCAATATTTTCAATTTTAAAATATAACAAAAATAAGATTTTCTCAAAACTGGCTTCAAATTTTTTCCTTAAACTTTGCGAACGGACAGTGATAATTGCAATCTTTTATAAAAAGTAAAATTCATTTCGGTTAGTTTTTTTCCAAAATTTACACAAATGTAATTTTTTTGAAAGATTTCTCACGCCGTTAATACGAACATTTCCAGCAATTTGTAAACACTATTGTATTTGTGAATAAATGTTCTTCAAAGGACTCCTAAAGAAGTTTTTCGAAAACTCAAAAGTTTCCTTGGAAAAAGAGCTTCAAATTTCGAATTAACAGTAGCACTTGCACCATTTTCGTAAAATTGGCTCCAAATTTTTCTAAGGAAATTGCCATTTAGGTCGAGGTTTTACTGTTAATATTCTTAAAATAATATTTTCATTCTACTATTATAAAAGTACTTTAGGAGGCGACAGATGGCAGATGGCAAGAGTATCTGGCAAGTCAGAATAGCTAGCCGAGACCAAAGGAAATAGAAAAAGAATACGGGATAGTCGAAGCCATTCGGTAGCACCACTAATTTTTTATTTTTTTATTGAATAGATCCTAAAAAACCTTATAATAATGACGCAGGACCTTAAAAAGTTCTTAATGATGTCTGTTCTTTAAAATTAGAGCTGTAAATGATAACAATGTACATTTTTCGTAATAGTAGTTTTCGCGTAATTATGAGTAAAAGGGGACATTTTTATAAAAATGTACGTGTTTACAAAAACAACAACAACATTCGTTCGTTGGCTGAAGAGAGTGTTTCATGAAATGATTGAAGAATTGCTAGGATGCAATTGTAAATATATTACATAAATGGTCGTTACAAAAAATACGGGAAAGTCTGTCCTGTTTAAATACTGATACGCGCAGATATGTGGACCTGTTTTCTTGGTAAAATTAATATAAACATTAGGCTTTTACTAGAAGAACCTGAAGATGATTTATTGCTTCAGCTTCTTCAAATTTGCAAAATGTTTCTAGCTTAGCACTTCATGGACCTCGTAAAGTAACTAAAGAAAGAGGTTGGTAATAGCTCGAATTCCGTACTAGTGAGCCTTGCCTTCCACTAGTTACGGAAGACAGGCATCAAATTTGAAGCTCGTCCTTTAAATAGATATGCTCCGAAAGGAACGCGAGTGTCTTTCCAACTGGGATTGAATTAAACCACTGATTCCCTTGCTTTAAAAAAATCCTTTTGCTTTGCAGTCAGGCCCAGGTATCTGATCATTTACATTGCCTGTAATGATTTTGAAATCCAAATCGCGCTACTATAGGGGCCTATTATGAAGATTTCCATTGAAGAGCACCTTGGCGCACCTCGGACATCGCATGGGCGTATCTCTATCCTAATTTAAAATTTATTATTATTATTATTATTATTATTATTATTATTATTATTATTATTATTATTATTATTATTACGACACAGTGCAATATTGAAATTTGCCACAGAACAAAAATATGCGATTCTGATGTACTTCAGTGCCTTAGTAACAATGGCGAATACCATTGTTCGCTTCCACATAAACTTTATTCTAGAAACGCAATTTTATCTGCACTGGGTTGCGTTATTTATGTAGTCGAGGCGAAGCGTGTTGGGTTGTTTGTGCGTGTTCTTGTGATATTTGTACTAAACGATGTCTAGGAAGTCTGTTATTTCATCAGATTTTACTTTTGTTTAACAAAAGTAACAGGAATCTCAAGTAAATCAAAATACACAGTTTGTTATTCAAATTTGGGTGTGAATAATTCATTTTTGAATGTGCAATGCGCTCAGTTCCGCATTCTGATTCTCTCCAAAATCACCAAGGGAATGGACAATTGAAAATGGAACAGACGGTGGTAGTGAGAAACCAACAGATCATGAAGATCTTGGTTACACGGAACGGCACGTACCAGTTTACAATGCTGGCAATAATCATCTCGTACTTTCAAAACAATCGTAGCATTTCTCGTGGCACACTTTGGTGAGTTAGTTTACGCTTACAGTTGGTACGCCCTTTTAAGCCGTCCTCCTCTCCCCG
>BOPP01000040.1:9305740-9343763 GCA_017312745.1 Gryllus bimaculatus | reverse complement strand
CGCTGTGGAATATCAAGAAAACTTGTGCATGTAGTACTTGGTTCCCGTCTTCAAGAAAAGAACATGTTACAACCAAACAATAGTATTACTTATCGTAAAATACCCCTTGATATATCCAAATTTTTCTCAATGTTAGAGTTGAATATATTGTAATGACATAAATGGGCTGCTGACAAAATTTGGGAATAATTTAAATCGAGAAGAATGGCGCCTATTAATAGATTAATCGAAGAGTAGTCTCAAAGCCCTTCTCTTACCCAACGGAATCGAGAAATCTTCAATACCAGGGGCCTTTCCCGTTCAGTTAAAGGAACGAGGATGCGTCGCTAGCCGAATTCCTTTACTTTACCGTGAAGTGCCGGAGGTTAAGCGAATTCGAGAGTCGCAGGTTCCCGTTTGGGTGACCGACTAGGAACCGGGATCTAACGGCCTTCGACTCCCTGGCCGAAGGGATAAAAGACACCGACTGACTGCGATGTGACGAGACTAGACAAATAGAGTAATTTATCAGTAACGGAGAATTACTCCAGGCAAAGCGCTCAACGCCCAACATGTTTTAAAGAGACGCGTTGCGTTAAAAAAAACATGAGGCTGCTCGTGCATTGTACTGATTATTCGAATCACAAATGGAAAATCTGTGATGTCTTGGGACATTTTCTGAGAATGCAGAGTGGTTACACAAAATATTGCTATTTCTTGTGTCATAGAAGGGCAAGGAAATAACATTACGCGGTCAAAGAGTGGCCTTTGAGAGATATTTTCATTACCCGTGAAAAAGAAGGTCCTCATGAATCCCTTGTTGACAAAGACAGTGCACTGTTACCACCACTCCATCTGAAATTGTATTTTAAGAACAATTTTGTGAGAGAAAGGGACAAAGATTGCCAGTGTTTTTAATTTTTACTATCTATTTCCTGCAATTAGTACTGCAAAAAGTCAAGAAGAAAATTTCATTGGGCCGGACTTGATGTAACATATTACCTTCGAACAGTTGCTGACAGGCACAGAAAAGGCAGATTGGCTTGCATGAAAAGATATATACGACAATTTCTTGAGAAACGAAATGTGTGAGAAATACAGGGAACTGACGGAACATATGCTTGACTGTTACAAGGCTATGGGGTTCCTTCGGTTCTCATTTCGATTTCTTTTCACATAATTTTAGAGATGTGAGTGACAAACATTGTGAGCAATTTTACAGAGATATCGCTGCCATGGAAAGATGAGATAAGGGAAGATGGTTAGCAAACTTTTTGGCAGATTACTGCTGGACACTCCTACAAGAAGTATTATCATCCACCCACAAACGGAAAGTTTCTAACTTGTAATTTGTGTAATAGCATTTAAAGTTTTATGAAGCTTTCTCTTTTCTTTTAATTTGTTTTGTAAAACAAACAATTAATTATAGTTCAAATAATTTAATAAAAACTGTTTGTAATATAAATAATATTTGTTACTCGACCTGTAGATTAATACACTACAGATTCCTCCTTTATTGTTATTGAGTCGTTTCTTTTTTCTCGAAAGTGGTAAATGAAACGTATCTTTTCCAGAAAAATTGGTACGTTATGGAACATTTGTTGCTCTGTGTTATACGTATTAGTCCATGGTAATCCTTGACCCATCTCGGGACCCGGTACTTTTTTCACGGCTTCATTGCAAAATGACTTCCAAAAACTATAATTTACAAATTTTCTGACTGAGAAAAAAGAACTCTTAATGGTATAAATGGAACACTTCGTTTTTAAATATCACAAATGAATGACTAGTGATTCGATTCTCTAGCGTGTTTTAATTTTCCTTCCTCAAATATCCTCAACTCCTTTTTTCTTTTCGAAAATATTATAACTTCTAGTTAGAAAAGGTTTACATCAACTTTTATTTTCATTTATTCGGGTTTCTGAATTGTGTTAAAACAGGAGCGTATTTACATGGCTAAAACTTGGATAAACCTGCTTTAGGTATATACCCTCAATATATATATATATATATATATATATATATATATATATATATATATATATATATATATATATATGGAATTGTGGTTATGTACATATACAATATACCCTCAATTCTGAAAATCAGTATTATATGTCTGTCAGACGTCTGGAAATAGTCTCAAATTATGTTTACATAAATAAAAAAAATACGCATGAAAAGTGCGAAAGTGGTCGTGGGATGGGTGTGGAGAGAACGTCCTTTCCAAGCTTCAACCGGGGTGAGGGGCGTCGTTACTCGAACAAACTTCAACATTTAGAAACATGTAGATTTTAGGTTTATTCAGTAAAAAAAAAAACAGTAAAAACTGTATGTGACGTAGGGGGGAAAAGAGATACACAAGTACAAATTTTCATACAAAAACGAAGAAGCTTTAAATTGGAACATATAATTTTTTGCCCCCTAACAAAAATTCTTCAAACACGCCTTCATATAGTAGGTAACCTTTTCCCTGTTGTGATGAAACACGTCGTCTTTGAATATCACATGAATTCACATGTGAATGTGCTGCAGCAACTTTACAGAGACGAAATATCGAGGAAATCTGTGTAAGGAATATCTTTTCGACAGAAATTAATATTGTTGTTTGCATAATGTGTTGAATTTGGCATTACAATTTGAGTATTCACATTAAAACTGGCCCAGGTTTGATGTATTTCGCACTTCTTTTCGATAAAAGAGAGAAGATTACATTTTAGAAATGTTAGTCAATTAAAGCTCCATGATTTATACCTAACCATCAAATTTAGATAGAACTCCAAATGGAAACCGTGATAGAACATATAAAAAGAGTAGCAAATAATTTCTGTTCTTCCCTTCCCTCATTTCATCCCGCTCTGGAATTCCACCTAGGCCGAACAGCAAACATCCCAAGTCGAATCAAATCTAAATATCTCAAAGATATGCTTAAACCTCCCTAAACTAATAATATCATCCCGTATCTCTGTAGAATCTTTCACGTTTCCCTTCCTATTGCTCGACAGGGCAATCAGAACAGTTTATCCCCCCCCCCAAAAAAAATCAAGATTAAATTTCAACAGCTTCCAGAAGAAAAAAAAAATGAACCAAATGAGCCAAAGAATTTAACCTCAATTTGTCAAGGATTGCCTAAATCCCAAAACAAGTCAGCATGTAAAACTGAAACCTCGAAAGACTTTAGGTCGAACGAGAAGAAATAAATACAAAAAAAAGAAATGTTAGTCACAAAACATTTACATACACATATTGTTTGCGAAGCATATAATGAGTGTTTTCTATTTTTTCTTTTTGAAGGGTGTTTAATTGATTTAACAATTAAACGGCCAAAAAGTATTTATTACCACATATTTCGTATAATATTTTTCCGCCAACATATGTACTAATTCATAAATATATTAAATATTTAATCGATGTACAACGACGCCGATCTCCCATGACTACCTCGTGATCTGGGAGAGCCCAACGACGCTCTTCATTTTAACTTTAACTTTCGTCTATTATCGGCTGCTGAGAAATAACTCACTCGAAGTGGTTACTGAGTACCGATACCAAACACGTTAGGGAAAAATAAGGAAAGAAAACATTGGAATATGAAAGATATGAAAACAATGTGGACAAGTCCTTAAAAAACTCTTTTATTATGAACACTTAAAAGCATATTTGTTACAACGAATATCTTGATATCTGTGTTGAAGGAAGAGCAGTACTTTTGTTAAAAGATTGTTTAAGATATGAATTGAATCACATATGTATGGAGTACAAATGCAAATTTTTTATTACAAGAACACTCCATTTGATGAAAATTTAGAAAAATATTATGAATTACAGATTTCTAGACAGTGTTAGAGATCTCTATCTCTTCCCACACAGATCTGGAAAAGCACAAAGTAACACTATAAGAACAGCAATTTAAAACATTTATTACAAATATTTGTTAATAAGATGTTTTTCAAAAGAAATTTTATGTCATATTATTGCTGATGTGATTTTTAGATATTAGAGAATGACTCCATGAAGATGAAATATTTACAAGGTAGAAAATGACAGTTTTGAAGCATGAATTATTCAATATGAAGCATTATTTACAAACTATGTTGCAATGACAATTTCATAGTTGAACTACTTCCAATTACTAACTTGGAAGCAAAAGTACATTGCATCATCTATCATTGATCTAAAGTTTCTTCACAATTTGTCTAATTGAAGTAATTTAAAATCACATGTAAAAGTAGGTAACTTCTGTATAATACACAAAGAAATTGGCGATAGAAAAATGTGATAAAAATGAATTAATTGAAATACAGGTCTCATACTCTAACAAAAGCTCTCTAAGAATACATCCCAACTAACCAGTCACTTGAAAGGCAACTTAAAATTATTGCCTAATTAGATTTATCTCAAATGTTTCACAATTTGAATACATCTGTAGATAATTTGAGGATAGTACTCATATTTACATCAAGTGAAAGTGTGTTGAAATTTGGAGGAAAATCTGGGGATTGTGTGTATTTATAGTAAATAAGAGTTAAGTAATGGATAACTTTCCTGAGAATATTATATTAAATACATTCAGGATTTCATCACAGGAAGATTTTATTTTTCCAAAATGATAAATATAGAAAATTAGCATACTTCTGTGTTGAATATTAGTTTGAATTTTAAGAACGTTAATTAATTTTATTGGTAGTGCTAAATTCTGTGATGAATGTTGCTCTTGTGTTGCTTATAGAGAATGTATAACACACCCATGAAATGAAACATTTCTAATAGTTCCTGAAGATAATTTGAAAAACGTTTTCTTACTTTTCTTATATGATTCCTATAAGTGTAAAATTCATTCTGCTTTACAATTCACCAATCTAGTGAATCATACAGGTAATGTATCTACGAAAGATGAGATGCAAAAATGGATCTGTGAAACCATTCTCTCTGGCATGTACATTTTCAACTAGATATAACTTAGTTTTTCCGTTTTCTTGAGCACAATAATATTTGGCCACATCTTCCGACTATTAGAATGGAAGCTTTTGAATAATCTCATTTGAATTAACACAGCTTCTCCGGGACGCGTAGTCCTCTTAAATTCTTGGAAGAAAGGAATTGTGCACAAGAATTGCCATAATTCCTGTAAAAAGAGTGGCAAAAGTAACCAGGAATGTGGATGGGACAATGCTGACACTGGAGTCTTTATTGCAGCCATTGTACTGACAACAAAATAAACAAAAATATTCTTCTTTGCTTCTGTCACAGCCTTCCAGACCTAAGCCACGGCTCATCATGTTGTCTTCAAATGAGCATGGGCCCAGTCCGCACTCCCGCTTCAGAACGAGGCCATTTTGTGCTGTAAAATACAAACGTGGTAAGAGAAATAATTGATTATTTCATCACAAATGATATAATATGGAAGCTGCTTGATGATGTGAGTTTAAAAGCCCTAAATTAGTATTATATCATTATTTTGTGAAAGCAAAAAGAAATCTGGAACCAGACGGTCTGAAAGTAATTACGTATATAAAAAACAAAGCTGAAAATGTATGGAAAGTTTATCTGCTACGTGGACCACCAATTAGGCAATTTCATCAAAAGCGGTTTTTTCAGTACGTGAATGAGCCCCCTCCCAAAAACAACAATAACCAACAACAAGTTTTGCATATGAGTGAGAACCCTTCAAAAATATCTGAAAAGCCTGTACAATAATGTTTTGAAGTAAGAAATGAATCAACAAAGAGAAAGAGTGTCCACATATAAACAGATGAATTACAATAAGATATTCGACTTAAAAAAAGAGTCGTATCAAGACATTAATATTTACGAAACTATAAAAAAAGGGATTCAGAAAAAAAAATTGGTGCGAAATGCTAAGAGGAGAAGCTGGGACATATATTTTGCAAACAGAGAATGAGTTCTTGGCAAACAAACATTGACATTTAAACCCTGAAATATTTAAATATATCCCACAAAATGATGCAGATAGAGATAATTTCGTGAGAAGAATGGATCACATATTTTAAAGATCAATGGCAAGACAATACGATAGACGTGTCTGGCACGGAAAAAGTTGATACTTGCAGGTAGACTTGGGCTTGCAGAATCTCTGCGCCGATGGCTGGGAGCGTCCTGGAAGTTTTATGTCAATCTAGGAATGCTTGAGAACATCCATTTTGATGCCAAATGGCGTTTTTTGAAGTGAAAAGACATAGAACTATTGAATGCTGGTTACAAAAACCAATACCTTGTACTTGGACGAACGCTATTGTTCGAATTTTCAAAAAAGGAAGCTGAAAGAAAGTTCTAATTTAAAGGAATAAGTTTACTTAATGAAGGATTCAAAATTATTTCCCAACTCATCCTTATCGAAGACTTCGGAAAATAAAGAATAATTTTCTCCTTCAAGGGCATCGGGATTTAGGAAAGGTACATCGTGCAGGGATTCACAATCAAACAAATAATCGAAATATTCACTAATCAATGTGCAGCGAGGCAATTTTAAAGCCTGCGAATGTAAAACTACCTAATAACGAAAAGTAACAGTGAAATTTTAATAGAAATTGATTACAGTGTACCTTAAGGAGGACATTATGTGTAAGAGTCAATATTTTGCGATCTCCCCCCTCTCTAATTTGATATAAAATGCAAAAATTTTTACAATTTTTACAATTTTTCAGAGCGTTTAAAATTTTTACCATTTTAAGTTTCTTAGAGTAGCTTTCAGCACGTGTATATGAGTATGATACAATAAGGGACATTCGGTGATGAGTATCATGTACGTTAATATAGACGGTCTAGAACACGCACGATCAGGTATAAAAACACTGTTGTTCTAGCGGAGAAAATATGTGTGATAGAAGAAGAACGAATTTAAGAGACATCAACATAGCAGAACAGAAAACGCATTGACTATCAATCTGTTCCGTTTACCACCATTCGTTATTCAAAACTAACAGGGTTTCGAGTCATAGCATGAAATAACCGTATTGTATCACCTTTAACGGTTTTAAACATAGGCGTGGGCACAGAAGGAAGGACGGGGCTAATGTGGCCCAGTAAGTTTTGAAAGAAGTCCCGTAAACTCATGTAATAAAATAATTTTATTATCATAAATATGTTCAGTCCCTAATTTTCCCTTTATTAACTTGATAATTTGTGGGATTGTTTTACGACATTTGGAGAAAAGGCTCTGCAAGTCATTTTGCAATCCTGTTAATGGTTGAAAATAAAATGAAATGTTTTTATTAAGAGTGTCATTAAAGTTATTCAATTATCCTTGTAGTATATTTTATTCATTTACTAGTATAATATGTCATTATTAAAAGCAAAAGTTTAATGGAAAAGGACCCAGAACAGATACCCTTCTCTTCCCCCTTCTCTTGTCCTAGGCAACGCAAAAGAATGGCTTTAATTAAATCGAAATATCACAAAATGTAAAAGAAAAGAAGAGAAAGCTTTGTACTTGTACCTTTCTGGATAATGAAATAATCAAAGACGTTCAGATCTAATGATCTGGGCGACCGGAAAGAATGAAATGTATTCACCACTTTAACTCAATGGTTTTGTTTATTCCTGGCCCGAAGCCGCTGAGAAGTTTAGCTTCGTACACAGATCGAGGCGAAAGTAAGATAATATTTTAAATATTACACGTCAGTGTTTAACAATTAATTGGAGGGTCCGAGCCTTTTTTCTAGCTCTGCTTTAATGGGACAAACAACAAACGTTAGAAATACCTTACGTTATAAATTCCTTACGTTAGAATTCGTTTGTGGTGGAGAAGAGGATACAGGAATATTTGATAATATCCTTTCTTTTGGAAATTCCATCCAGTATACGGACAGTTACATTTCAGTCGATTCTCAGGAAGTATACCTGGGAATCCCTGAAGATTGTCACATTGTTATAGGAATACCAATTATGCAATTTGCACTCCCTTCTTGGCATTAAGTGATACCTGCGGCATGTTCTTACAGTCAATTATTAAAAAAATGACCTCTTTTAAACTTTGAAATTTTGTTTACTTATTTAAAAGTGACATCAATTTTTTATTACATTATTAATTTATTGTAAACATTCTCTATCCATGGTAATTAAGTAATAATTATTTAAGCCACATTGTTTAAATATTTATTACAAATTATATAAGACTTAATACGCTAGGAAGCATTGCATTAGCAAAATTAAGCAATGACCTGACAAATGAACGTGCGAGTACAAAGACACTTAAGAGTAACCTGAAGAAGTTTAATACTATACCATCTTTGGAGATGTGGGTGACACATCTGTCCTTGTTGCTGGGGCAGAGTTGTAGGTCTTCTTCTCCACATTCTTCGTTGGCATGCCTCACACACTGGTAGCAGGATAGGTTGGATTCGGCCAGAGCTGCAAAATAAATAGAATTTTAGAATAGAAAATATAATTTTAGTAATTTATTGGGAACTACTAGGTTTTTATAAATGTAACAAATTAATTTTTTCAATATTAAAAAAAAATCGGTAGTAATATCTTACATGCATTTTCTTTCTATGAGCCCTTTCACACGGCACATTTTTTCTTTTCACATTCATTGTAAAGAAGGCTTTGTAAACTGTGTATTCATCCTGATAAGTGTACGCTTTCTACTAGACTATAGATAAAAATTAATAGCAAATAAAAATTAGCATACAAAACATTGATAAAAGGAAGCGAAAGGCACGAGAAACTGATACTAAAATATTTAGTAAACGAAAGAAAAAATGTCGGGAAATTATGTACGGATATCAAAATACATTTCATTAAGAAGCTTAAACCTAAAATCAAGTGACAAGAAAAACCCAGAACAAATGAATTGAAAACAACGCACGAGATATGGAAATATATAAGATAAAGTAACTAAAGAAATGTAAGTAAGATGATGATCAGGTGATAAAAATTGTAAAAAGGTAAAAAACGCCTGGGTGAAAAATTAAAGAAATGTAAAAGATATAAGAGTGCAGCTTTTAAATAAAATTAGTGGCGTTACAACAACATAGATACTTGTAATACATGTTTATAAAGTTGTTTTCAAATTAAGAAGTTTTAGCATACTGTTCATAGTCACATATGTCTTAGACCGCCTCTTAATTAATGTAAATTAAGGGTGCTTAAATCTCAGCACATAACTTATTGTTATGAATGAACTTGTCTCAAAATACCTTAAATATGATATAATAATATATTATTTTCAAAGAGTATTTAGAACATTGGAATCATTGTTTATTAATATTCTTCAGAATACAAAAAACAGATGAATGCAAGTCATATTTTGACTTACAAAGCTAGATATTAGGCAACAAATCAATTTACGGAATCAAATTACAGCGATTTCGAACAATAACTTACATAAGAAATTTTATTTCATAAGAAAAATGTAATAAATTCTTCAATGACAAGGCAATGGACACAAAATATCTGATGAACAATGTAAGTGAAGATCCAATATTTCCATTTTCTTCGTTTCACGGACATCAATCTTTCAATAGAGTCATTCCAAAGTTAAGAAAATTTCTCAAAATGAAAATGAATTCTATAATACACGCCTGGCAACAACTTAAGGCCTATAAAACACTCTTTCTCTCCCTGAACCATTCGACCAACTCTCCTTTTCGTGGTTAAAAATATTAAAGATGTACAATAAATAACGTAAGATGAGATAGACATATCATATGAACATCCACACAATTTATCTTAAGAAAAATGTTTCGCAGTCTTTTTCATGTACCCTGGTTCATACCAAAGAATCAAATGCACCATGAACTTCAAATTTTTAATATTACAAAGTACTTTTTCTCTCTTACTGTCGTGTCCATGCTGTTCCATCTTGACCAAAATTCGAATATCTCCAATAGAATTAAATCTCGATTCCGAAAGATATTTTTAAATTCCTTTCATTCAATTTCTTTTCACTTCCGAGCATTTTTCTTCACCCAAATACTCTCTCCAAACTTTAATATTACTAAACGAATATTTTTTATTCTCTACAAAACTAAATATGAGTGTTCAACATTAGAATATGTAATCCACTTAGGTGTGTTTTCTTGAGACATCTGTATATTTTTACACCTTTATAGGATTTCTAGGTTGAGCATATAGAAATACATAAAAAACATGTCTGTGAAAGAAACGGAAGCAAAAACGTATCTTGGCGAGAGGAAGGTACACCAAAACATCGTCGCAATGATAGAAAATTCACAGTCACACGGAGAACTGTCAACATCGCAGAAACGAATATTGCCCAGAACAATCAAAGCCAAGAAAGCAGATTAAACAAAACGTGTGTGAAAAACAAAAAAGTAGAACAAGCAAGAAATGCGAGATGTTTCCATTTCCCTTTGTTTCTTCATTATATTCTCATAACTAGCCTATACCAATTAATAGCACTCTCACACCTTAAATCTTGCCGGAAAACAGTTTTTCGTGGAAATGCATTTCCCAAAGATACCCGATTCTGGCAAGAAGAGGGTATGTCAGTACTTTATCGTAACCACAGAAACTGAGGAGACGCACGGGGAATTATGTTTCCATTTTCCTTAATTTTTTCCTCGTTCTATTCTCCTAACTGGTCTCTCAGGGTGTAGAAGTTAATAGCACGCTCACATCTCAAATCTCGCCGAAGAACAGTTTTTCTTGGAAGTACATTTCCCAAAGGTAATTCTGAGACAAATTAATTGTTTTATTGTGCAGATGAGGAACGACCTAGTCATCCTAGTTCGTGAGAGGGTTGCCTTTGGCGGCGGCTACGGTGCAGGTGGGCTATGAAAAAATTTCGATGGTATCTGCCGCGGCGCAACATCAAATTCAGAGGTCAAAGCGACAGACCCGCCCCGGCTGAGTTCAGCTCAGAGTCAGCATTGCCGCTGACTCTGCAGCGATTCTGTCTGGGAGGTCCTAAAGTTCGATTCCCGACGATGGCGGATTCTCGACATTAGCCGTACAGCTAGGTCGAATTCCGTTCCTGTCTTGAGAGAATTCCAGCGACCGGCTACCCCAACCGGTATTTTTCCTTGGTTTCTCCGGTCAATACCGGCCGAATGTTGGATGAACACTCTCACAAACAGGCCATAGACTGCGCGAGATCTTTCCTTCACTTCCTTGTCACATCGTTTTCCCCTTGTTTACACCCACACACACTTACATGCACTACACAGCACATATCGAGAGACTGCTCGGGAGTTAAGATCTTGCCCTGGCTGTGTCGGGGTTCTGCGGGAGACTCCTAGAGGGCGAAATCCCAGTCAGCCGACGTGTTGGTCGGCACCGAATCTCACACCACTACCTCCCGAGATAAAGCGATCTTTACACTAACGTGACTAATGAACACAGCAGTTGACGAGTTCACAAACACAATCAATCATCGAACCCACAACGCGCTGTAATTTTAGTGGCTATCTTTAGCTCCATTGCCTTGTGCCTATTAAATTAAATATTTTGGCTCTATCTTCAATGCCTTTCTAGATTGTGTGTCTTTTTTGTCCGATATTCGCTTATTTCTCAAGTCAAGTTTCCCCAGGCAGGGACATTTTCCTTCATTCGTACTATTATCAAAGAGTCGAAATTCATTATACGCTCTGACCGACCTCACTTCAGGAATGCATTTTTGCATTCCCGCATTTTGTAGCTAACTTCCTTCAATTACAAAATATGTCTTCTGGTGAAAGGCTCATGTACAATCTTTTCCATCCCTTCCTGCTGCCCACCTGGAACGTTGCTCCTGCCGGCTGCTGTGGCCGCGATGATCTTTGCTCCCGATGCAGCATTCTAATGGGATCTAATGTTAATGATCAGTCTATATGTTAAACCAAACTTCTTTGTGCTTGATGTTTGAGAGACTTGTGATTACGCCGAACGTGATTTCCTAGTGACTCGGAAAAGCAGCTGCTTTTTCGCACGTAATCTCAGCCGCCTACTCAGAAGGAATAAATGTCTTGCTAGGTGAATCCTTCTGTCAGGCATTTAGGATGTCCAGCTTGAAAATGCCACCCCATAAAAGTATCTAGACAGTGTAGCTATTGGACTGAGAAATAAAGAACAGGACTTAAATTTAACATTCGCTTTAGATTGCTTGCAAAAGATCATGCATCGCGAATGCGTGGGTGGCAAAGCAATCTCAGCCAAGGCCCAACTGACCAGCACAAAGAATATATAAATGCAGCGTACAAGGCTTTCACATCGAGCCTCTCATCGTTTAACCTGATCTACCTCATTGAGCATAGTCTTCCGTTCCATTCATTCCATTTTCTTATATTTTCTCTGGTATGCAATTTATCATTTCTCAGCAAATAGAACCAAGTTTCGAAATATCTTCAGCTCCCTCCACGACGTACCAAAAGCATGCATGGAGACAAGTCTTTCATAATTCAAGAGCCACACAAAACCGCAGCTAAGGATCGTAAAAGTCATGTTGTCCAACAGAAACGTCGTATGGTATTTTGTGGAGGAGGAAAAGTCGTTGAGATAAAGTGATAAGCTTCGTAACGTCCGCTGACATTCCCAAAACTTCCGTGTTTTAGAAGGAAAATCTAATACTTCAATACATTAAGAGGTGTACTAAAACATTATTTTTGAACATTTCTTTTTCTGTTATAAAGAAGGGAGTAATCCTCATTTATTAAAAATTATTCTGTACTTTGTGTTGTTTCTAGTCATCATTTCAAATTGAGAAAATAACCCTAGTAGTATTGAATATTTCATAAGTTTGCGATTCTAGAGAAGTTGAAAAACAAAATGTGTGCAAAATTATTCACATCATATTTTGAGAATTTTAACGCCAACATGTAAGCAATTTATGTAAAATGAAAATAAAAAACTGAAGAATCTCCAGGAGATTCACAAGAAAAAAGTGCTTTAAAGAGAAAATTCCTTTTTTGCGTAGGCATTGGGTTTGAAGTTTTAAAAACAATAAAAAGATAAAATAACAGAAATTCTGTTGTCGTAGGTGATGATATTGCAGTTCATATCTTCATTTCACAGCTCATTTGACCGAATTCCGAAAAGGAATGATGCGGATGTTGCATTCGGTTTGGAAGTTTGAAAATTTCGGCATTCAATATGCAGATAAAATAACAGACTTTCTGTTATCAGAGGTGATGAATTCGCAGTTCATAGCTTAGTTCCACAGATTATCTGCTCTAATTTCCAACCGGAATGTTGCGTATATCGCATTGGGATTTGGAGTTTTGATAAACTCAGCAATCAATATAAAGTTAAACTAACAGTAATTCTGTTATCATAGGTGATGACTTCACAGCTTAGTTTCACAGTTCATCTTGTAGAGGATGACTTTACACTTCATAGCTGAGTTTCACAGATCATCTGCCCTAATTCCCAACCGGGATATTGCGGAGTGCCACTCTCTCTCTCTCTCTCTCTCTTTTTTTTTTGCTGTCGCTGCTCGACGAACCGACAACGCGCCGGAAATCCGATCCCCTGCTCCGCTGCCCGCGCAAGGCGCACTTACGCCTAGTGGCCGCAGAGCTCCAGAATGGAGACGCCGATTCAAGCCAGCCACTAGTGTGTTCGCGTATCCGAAAATTGTTGATTCTGGGCTTTGGGCCGAAATGAGATCATGCCGTTTAGGGGTGGGGTTGAGGTCGGGTAGAGTTTGAGTAGAGGTTGGTTAGGAAACGGGTAGTAGACGGGTTAGGAACAAATAAGGAACAAATTGGGAACAAGTAGGTAGGAGACAGGTAGAAATCGTATTGGGCAAGGAAGAGTCGTTTCGGGTCAGGTGAGTTGCAGGATCGGGTAGGATTAATTACGGGAAGGATAGAGTTCGTCTGTTCGGGGAAGGGTAGGCGTAGCTTGAGGGTCGATTTAGAGTGGGTTCTTTAAATACCAATGGAATGTTGTTGTTTCGAGTCAAGATTGATTCGGGATGGGTAGAATAGATGTCGTTTCAGAAGCGTAATGGTTACCGAGTTACGAATTTCGGGTCGGGCTCTTATGTGCTTAGGAAAGTTCACCTGATTCATATTTACGATGGTAAATTCATCGAAGGTTGCCCCTGAAGGTATTCGACACTTTTGATTCTTACAGTTATATCTCAGTTCATAACTGAAGAGATTTTTTCCGAAGTGACGTATCTCAATTTCTGTTTGTTTTCTATTTTTACGTCTCACGTTACGTTTTTACCACATTTCTTCTATATTAAACGGTATCTGTAAACCACTGAATACTACTTTAAACCAGAAGGCAGAATATGAATAATTTCCTTTCTTGAAAAATTGTTTTAAGTAGATATGTTTCTCAGGAAATATTCTCCTTAATTTTGCCAGCTCAGAAAACAGAATTCTGCAGCCTTCTATAGACTATGACGTATCTCAGTTTTCAGTTGTTTGAGTTTATTTACACTTTCCACTGACAATGAGAAAGTTTAGTATGGTAGAGAGATCATTACAGAAATCTTGATAGAGATAAACGTTACTGAAACGATAAGTAGGATAACAAATTTTGATACGAAATCAGGCTTTGAAGTGTAAGAAATGAGAGTTAAAGCCGTCAGTGACAAATGATTAGATAATATACTTTATGGAACAAGCACATTTCTATTGTTTTTTGTGAGTAATTAGAAGGCTAATTAAAATTTGAGAAAACTGTAATTTTATTACATTAGTAATTTTCTGGCGCCGTAGTGAAGAAATATATATTGAAATTGTGAATCAAAATCGCAGAATATCACAACATATGTATGTACTTTGGCACAACAGCTCTTTACGAGCTATGGCCTACCAGCAGCATCCTGGCCTTGCGGCCGTGGGTTATGGGGTACGTGTGGTTAGCTCATAGCTATCCATACGCTGTATTTCTGGTATTTTCAACCTGAGAAGTGAGCTTTCTCATAGTCACACAGCAACAGATATTGGAACATTGCAAGGAATGTGCACAATAATTTTTTGCCTCGACCGGAAATCGAACATGCGCCGTAGAAAGCGAGCAAGCAACCAACAAGACTACGGGGGCTATCAACAAGACTTCATGATAACCGGATGCAAAATATTTACATTTTTAACTTCTTTCCGTATTATGTTAAAAGCAAAGAGAATATGAATGGCGATTAATCATTACCTACAATACGGTTAACACGTCACTTCTGCTAAAGAAAGGGAAACGTTTAAGGTTATCAAGGAAATGAGTGTGTTCATCAATTGCGCAAGTTTGTTTTCGAGAAAGAGAGAGCCTCGAGATCGTGAAGGCTTGTCCGAAGGGGTTAGGTCAAGAGAGCGAGATGAGAAAGAGCACTTTCTTCGGAAGATTCTCAAGGCTTTTAGCAGAATTAAAAGGGGCGGAAGGACGGCGTGGAGTCGGGGATTGGTATCACGCGGGTGGAGTTTGCGTGGATGTGGGCACGAGCGTGGCGCGGATGCGGTTGCTCTCCATCGCTTTCGTTGTTTACCTCTTGGAGCAAGAGCTGCGACGGAACTCACACGCGACCTTCAACTAATACGCAACAGTGTATGATGAACATCGCACCACTGCATATTGTGGTGCAGTAATGTACAGTATGGATACACACTCCATAAGTGTTGTTCGGATTCTGTTCACTACAAGATTTCAGAAACAATCTCACATTCATCTGCTGTACTTTATTGAAATGTATACTTCTAAAATTCAACGGAAATTCGAATTTTTGTGAGATCCATAAACGGAATTGGTAAAAATACTTGGTGTTTGACTTACCAAAGTATATCACACATCAATAATAAACTCGTAGTTTTGCCATAACTAGTTTTCGTTTGGAGATTAAGATTTGCCCTTTTCCTCCAATTTGTGTCGTGTTCATACGTTTGTAATCTGAAGCCTTGGATGAAGCCCATGCAGTTTACTCGTAAAAATGCAAATGACAGGATATTTTGTAGCGTATACTCTTATGCACATCTGCGAAAACTGTCATGTATTGAACAGAAAAAACAAAGGGATTCTAATAATGCTACATGAATCACCCTGTTCACATTAATAATCATCTGTCTTGCAGATACGTCACCACGAAAATTCCGAACCATCTATCTTTCACAATTGATATTCAGCCTACAATCGGCCATGCCCTTATCGTACCGGTCAAACGAAGTTTTTGTAACGTACGACAATCGGGGGGCTGCGGAGCGGTTCGCTCCTGACAAATGGATTCATTATTCTGCGTCGAGTCCCCCCCTCCCCAGTAATCCCACGCCCGTCGTCCCCTCACCCCCGCTAGCGATCTCCGCGCCCGCTCGATCCGCAGCCCACGCCCCCTTCTGGCCTTCAAGCTCCCTACTGCTTTGAAACCCACCGTCACTTCAGCGTGTTGCGGCAACATCCTTTCCCTACATCCCCCATTCCCACCGCACACTTAATAACTGTTTCGTTCCTACAATTCACAACGGTCCGCCGCTTTCTATCGTAACTGTCACCTCTATCTACGAGAACTACTTCACTATCGCTTACACCTCGCCCACCCAGCCGTCCCAGCCAGTTAGGCAGGAGTCAGCGAAAACAACACTTGAAAGACCATGAAGAAACTCACTGGACAGATAGCCATTGAAAACCTTAACAGGGACTAGCCAATATGACAGTCTGTAGGTGGTGCCTTTTATGCTGCGCCATTACACGTCAAAAAAGCTATGCCCTTGCATTTGATTGATTGATGTTTCCAGGTATGTCAACTGCAATGGTCATTAATCCCGTTGGTTGAGAGTAGTGAATGTTTCATCACAGAAGGAGACGGCGTTCTTTCCCCACTTGATGACGAAATTCGGCGCCGACCTGTAAGTCGGCTTGCGAGGATTCCCTCTCCAGGTATCTTCCCAGCTTTAGTCCAATAAAGCTTTAAACTCCTGACTGACCTCCCAACACGTGTGGTAATATAATGTATGTGTGTGGGGGAGAGGATAGGGCAAAAAAGGGAGGAAACATTGCTAGCAGTCCGTGGCACGCATGTTAGATTATTGTTCGAAAAATACCGACCAGTGCATCTGGCTGCTAGAGTTCCAGACAGCGGCTGAATTCGACCTAACTCCACGACTAATGTCGAAAAGTCGCCACTGGCGGGTCCGGATCCTTAGGATCTCCCGGTCAGTCATAAGGAATTTTGCTTATGTCCTTCGTACTTTGGCTAACTAATACACAATAGAAAACATAGATCAGATTGGTATTCACTCCCCAAGAACATTACTTTTCCGATATATTAAAAAAATGCACTCTACAGAAGACGTCTTCTACGACGCCATACTTGCGTGCCATTGTAAAGTACAACACTGGCTATAACTCTGGAAGTAAAGAACGCATAAAGTGCAACACCGGTTTCCGCGAATTTAGTCGTAGAACCTCTCATAGGTGTTTATTTCCTAGCTGCCGTCTAACCCTGGCCCCTATCCCCCCCCCCCAATTCTACCCTCTTCGCCCCGCCGTCCGGTGGTCCCTCCACCTCCGCAACACGTCGCGATAACGACCCGCACGTGGAACGTGGCACGCAGCAAGGCAGGAGTTATGAACACCACGTGACATGTACCCACAGCCCCCGGGGACTGCTACTGGCTCGCGTTTGGGCTAAAATCACAGGTAGTTCACGGTGATTTTCCTCAAGGCACTCACGCTCGGTGCTCGAAAGGAATTGCGATAGAGTGAAGATATATTGTTTGTGGGCTTCAATAATGGCACAGCTGGAAACATAAGATGTTGAGATAAATAAGTTTGAAGTTTTCAACTTGTATTGAAATGCATCATTCTTGCATTCACACTTCTACCATGTGTTGGTGGATTATTATACTGTAGATATGCTGCTGATGTTGGAAGGTAGACCAATCTGAAATTCTGGGGAGTGCATGATCTCAAAATCCGTATTTTTTAAGTTGTGCTACTATCGCAGCCCACAAGCTATACGACTTGTAAGGGAAGAAAATTATTATAGATTTCTTTTTGGAAAGAAAATGTAAAAACAAGCAACTAGTGATAATTTATTAACATAAATTTTAAAACATTGAACATTTTATTTATGTTAATTTTGATTTTAGCAGTAATCTGTGTTTGTTTTGACTTATAATTTCGAAATATGAAGTGAATTAAAAGCAAGAAATCCCACAATCACTAGGAGTTTCAAGTTTAAAAATGTAATTTTTAAATTAAGACCTTTTAGGCAACGGCTTAACATCTAAATGACAATAATTGGTACATACAAGGAAAGACGCACGTCGCCCAATATCGTCAGTTTTGAGTGCAGTAAAACGTTTTGAAAATAGTACTTTTATTAGGAAATATTTTATAAAAATAGTTCACGAACCAAGTGTACAGTTCAGAAAATCATTTTATTTTTGGTCGCAAAATGTATTGATCAGCTCAAATTAAAACCATTCTTCTTCAAAATAACCGTTTTTTGAGAAGTTTTGCTTTTCTTGTGCGCTGATGATATGGTGTCAGATTATATTTGTGTTGTAGTTGAAATCATTGCTACAATGCGAAAAAATGCATATCAAGGCGGTAATTCTTTGCTCAACATCCTGTTACTACTTGAACTCAACACAGAGAACAACACAGATGTTCATAAAGCTTATGTACACTATAAGTGCGATGTGGAGAACCGGCCAGAATTGCCAATATATTTTAAGTATGTATCTTTGGATTAGAATATTATCTCTCTGAAGTTAAAAATGTACAAGAATACATAGTCGACAAGCACGTGAAAGTGTTGTGACGTCTCTGAGGCTGCCGAAGGTTTTACAAACGAGTAGGAAACGTCTGATGTGTTTATTGAAGTAGAATGTTATCAATTATTAATCACTCTATTATAGCTTCCTGACAAAACAATTCTTATGGAAATCTTGGGACGTAAATATTGATATATTGAGTTCAAACAATTGACTTTTTTGTGATATTCGGGTCTTGGTTTGTGATATTGGGCAAAGAAGGATAGTTGCTTTGGCAACTACGACAGTTTTAAATATCATTTTCTAATTTATTCTTTTTAAATCATTTGAGACTTGAAAATATGTAACAATTTTTTTGATGATTTTTTTTGACTTACATTTCCCAAAACATTTACAGTATTTCTTGCAAGCGTCTCGATCAATAACATCTAGATTTTTAATTCGAATATTATCTGCATAGTGAAACTATCTTTAAACTCATTAATCATTAAGATGTTACGCTCGACTCGGCGACAGTAACGAAAAGGAATTTTAAAACTAAAATGTAGCTTCTGTTCAGAATAGGTAAATTTGTTCTTTCATTTTCCTCTTCTCAAATTCCAATACGTGTGTTTGTAGCAAAGTGTGTATACGTATGCCGGGGCGAATCCAGCTGATCTTTTTTAGGGGGACATCATATATTTTTATTAAGTAATAAACATATTTGTTATTATATTGTATATTTTGTGGTATATATATAATACTACACAATATTATTTTTTTTAATAATTACATAATTCTGGCATAAGTATTTCAATAAATTTTGCCAAATAAAGGGGGGTGTAACACACGAAAACTCCAGACCTTTTGGGGGGGATAGCCTCCCCTCGATCTTCCACTGTGTGTATGAGTGAGTGAGGGCGAGTTTATAGACACACGAGAGTCAACAAGACAAAACAATGAGCGATATGGAGACAGCTGTGTCTTCTAGGCCGCGCCTACCACGTACGATTTGTTCACACATAGGCAAATCCTCATCGTGAGTGTCAAGGACAAACACACGGCGATATTGAGACATGTAATTTCTCATCTCTCTAGTTCTGGTCGCGGTTCTGGTTCCTCAAATCTGTGTTAAAATGTTCTTCGAATTCAAAAGTGTTTTAAATTGAACTCCTAAAACTTATTTTTACAATATTGCTTAAGTGGGACTACTTGCACATACCCTACGAAAATGTGGAAAATCAATAGCAATGAAGCAGTTATAAAGCTTATACAATTCCTTTGTAAGTTACAAATTTAAGTAAAACTTAGATTAAGACATATGTATATTAAGTGGCATTACTTTGATGCATTATGTAATGTGTTTAGCTGCCTTAATTTTACATATCGTTCTTATATTTATGTAAAATTGATAAATTTGAAATTGACGTTATTTGAGTTTGACATTATTTTTACGACTAGAAATATACTTTATGTTTCATAATTTGTATTTGCGTGTAGGCTTTTACTGACCACGCTACACGTTATCTTCCGAGGTCCAATCATATTCGATCTTGGAGGGAGACAAACGTGTGTAATTATGGGGATCAGTTTTTCGGCTGTTCCCTTTGTAAGACAAGGTTGTTAAACGTTGAACTGTGAATTATGAAGTCATAGGATGATGATAGGTGATCATGGGTTTTTTGATTTTTCGATTTTTTGAGCGTTCGCCTAAGTATGACCGAGGGAAACCACGAACCCCCGGTCAGGATGGCCGGCCCGGGGCCTCCCGACTGTGAAGTCAGCGCGCTACGCACTGAGCCACATCTTTCGGTTTATATCTACTATTATTATTATTATTATTATTATTATTATTATTATTATTATTATTATTATTATTATTATTATGATTATTATTATGATTACTATTATTATTATTATAAAACTAATTCATTACAAATTAAACAATATTATACAATATTGTATAACTCTAAGAAGAAAATAATTAATGTAATTTATTTTGCTATCGAAATACGGGCTGAATCCGAACACTTCACCGATGTTCGCTGATTTAACAGTAACAGTGGTTCTGAAATTCACTCTGCAGTTAACATGTTGGAGCATCATGCTTGACAATAGCGACACAACGATTTATTTGGAAAGAGGGAAAGCGTCAGGAATTTGAAGAGTCTATTTTTAACAGCGCAGGGCGGTCGCTGGCTGGAATACCCCGGACGAGCAAGCGAAAATTGTAGAAGGGTGCGCTGGGAATCCATATATGGGAGAGAGGGAAAGACGGAGACAGAGAGGGAGAGACCGAGAAGCAGAGAGAGACAGAGAGAGCATAGACTAAGGACGAATATCATTTTCTATGGACAGAGAAAGAGAGAGAGAGGGAGAGAGGGAGAGAGAGGGAGAGAGGGAGAGAGAGGGAGAGAGGGAGAGAGGGAGAGAGAGGGAGAGAGAGAGACAGACAGAGAGGGGATGGAGTGCATTCACAAAAATGTGGTTTAATGAAACGTGTCGCGAAAGAAGACAGGAAGTAATATTCTTGCTTAGAAAATTTAAAAAATTAAAAAGTCTAGGAGCAGTAGATCGTATGGAATGGCCAGGGTTAATTAATAAAATAATATTTTAATAATAAATTATTAAAAACATTTGAACAAAAAGCAGGAAATTAAATTATAACAGTCTCGTGGGTGCACTATTTTTTTACGGACTCTCTTAAAAGCAGACACTCAAACAGAAGTGTTTCTTTTCCCTGACCGAATTGTGGAACTCGATGGACCTATTACGAATACAAGGAGAGGCAGCGGCGCAGGCATTTGAACAACATTCATTAAATAATTTTGAGAAATATCTCCTGAGTATTCTGAATTTGTTTAATACTACTGCAAATTGCGGATCGTATCTAGAAATGTGAAATACAGTTTTACTTCAACCTGTAATTAAAAATAATAGCGATATGAATTGCTCAAACTATGTGTGGCGTGAAATCTATTACCGGCGTTAAGTAAATCATTCTTTAAAATTCTTAACGGTTATCCAACCTAAATGGGTGCAATATACAGTAAAATCGGCAAGCAGTTAACGTGTTGGAACAAGCACATTGAATTTAGAGCTTTCGCGAACGCAGACAATAGTTTTTTATTAGTTAAATTAGTAGAAAAGCCGCTTTTACGTAAAATGGGCCGTTAGTATTGCAATTTAGGTGGTATGGAAAGGATTTTGGCTCCATTAATAAGGAAGCTCTAATAAGTCTAAAACTGTGCGAATGTTTTACAAAGCAGATAGTGTTACAATGCAGACAGATTAAGAAAGGGTTTCCCTCTCTCATTCCTACTGTTTATTTTCTATCTGGTATGATTACTAAGATTCGGACAGTGTGATTATCACAGGGTACAGGTTATGTAATGGTCTAAAGGTCTTCGGCCTAACAACACAGTATCAGGTAATGCAGTTTATATTTGTAATTAATGGCTTACTAAATAAAAAAAATATTGTTTGTAGTGAATGGAACACATACACGGTTTAATTCTGTGCCGATAGATAGCGTGTTCGCCTTGCGAGTGATTGTAAGCAAATTGTTTCAAAAGCAATTTTCTGCATGTTATGGAAACTTGAAATGTGAAACTACTGCATTTTGTGTACGGTATTACGTAGAAGTATGATTTTTATATTTCTGGGGATTATTTCCAGATGCATTTGTTGGCGGAGCATCGGATGAAAACTCTCTACTCTTCCAAGCGATTCCAACACGTTGGGTGCTCCGATTGGAGTTTTTATTGGTTTTGCATTACGTTATCCATTTGAAATTGATATTTCAGCACAGTACGCATACAATTTTCATTCATTACCATTTATATTAAATGCCAAACGGATTTCCACTCACACATCTCGTTACGTTTTTCCACAGCCGCAGATCGCGCTGAAATTCGAAAGAGGGAGATTTATTTCAAACAGATTGTGAAAGCAGATTATATTTTCAGGAGCGTATTACGCCTATTTCCTCTATATTTGATGAATTAAAAATGTTAGCATTGAAAAATTCGTGACATTTTTGGATATTAATACATTCTACATATTTTGGAATTCCTAAAATCTATTTTCAAGATTGAACTTCGAATGATTATTTAATCCAGGTTAAATTTTCTATCATTTTTCGTAACAGGTGTAGTCCATTAATGATGTCGGGTTTAGCTGCCGATTTGTTACAGGTGGTTTCTGAAAACCAGATCGTACAAATTATTTAGAATCAATAGTGTACTAGGTATTTTAAGTTTGAATTGAAAGTAACCCAAAATCCGCATATAGGATTTATTTCTTAAATTTACGAGCACGCTATTAATTCAATGAAGAGTTTATGGGTGTTGTCAACTTAATTAAAATCTTAGTTTGCCAACGTTTCGGAACTTGATTGTTCCCTCCTCAGAGCTACGTAGTAATAGTGGAATTATGTGTTCCATTGCCCTGAGGAGGGAAGAAACTTACGAAACATTGGCAGACTATGATTTTAATTAAGTATTCAACGCCTATAACTATTCCTAGAAGTATGGGCCCATATATTTTATTCCAGACCCCCCAAAATTTAATTATATCTAAGGAGGAAATAAGTTATTGAAGCATCTTGTTAAGATCCCTTCAGCAAACAAGAGAAAAGAAAAGTTGAAAGTTCCTTTCCACATTATAGTCATATTATTCTCTCGATTATTCTCTCATTGAAGTCCTATGCATGTTGCAGCAGAAGTACATTTATCACATGCCTTTTTTGTGTTGTTCTCTTGCACAATTAAAACGTATCCACCTGGTTGATTTAAAACTCCATATTACATGCTCTAACCAAGAATAGTTGAATAATGCGTCCAAATTTGAAGAGTCATTAGGTGAAATATTTTAAATTATGTCTTTATAACCCTCACTGGAACAAAGACCACTGCTTAGTTTTTTTAAAAAGGGCAGTTTATCTAATTGATATTTGTGAAATTTATGATGACAAAAGTAACGAATGAAACATTTACAAGAATAATATTCACCCACTACTAGCTTTTACAAATATATCAAAGGTTTCATTGATCGTACATCGTCTGTCAGTTTTCTTGCAATTTATTTCCACTGGGTAATTAGCATCAATTACGTATTTGTTTTTCACAGTAAATAGTAATTGGATAATATTTCGTGAAAGAGGGACAATACCGCTTTCTCGTAACTATCTTCCAGTCTTTGGGAATGAAAATCCTTTCGCATTTTGTGTGATAAAACAGATCTCTCTCGCTTCCTTCTTGCGGGGGAATCACATGCCAGCCCTTGAGGTGACGCCGCTCTAGTCACAGTCACAGTATCTACTTGGCTATCTGAGAGACGCCGCGCCCTAGGCACATATGTCAACGTTTCGGCTGTCATGTTGTGACCTTCCACAGAGTGAAATACTCACATCTGCTCCGCTGCCACTACCGCGATCTCTGCCTAGACCTATTCCTCTACCTCCGTCACCCGTTTCCAACCCCACCTCTGTCCCCAATCCCTCCACCACAACCACGACCGTCCCAGTACCTGTCCCCACCGCCGACCCTGCAACCACCATCGTCTCCCCATCACCTCCGTCTCCGCCTCTACTCCCGCCACCGCTCCTACATTCGACCTGTCCTCGCCTCCGCCCCCCGCATCCACCACCGTGCCCGTCCCCACCATCCTCGCCACCGCTTCCGGTCCAGCACCGGTAAATCCTTCCCCGCCCCTCCCGCCGTCGCCCGCCCTCCCGCTCGCTTGCCCGGGCCGACGTTTGCATGGGCCGCTGCAGATCGATAGAATAACTCGCGGTGTGGGAGTCTGCGACAGAGCCCCCGTGCGGACGCACAAACCCCATCACGCAGGGCAAACATCCTCAGGTTCTCCCTGCGCCTTCTAGCGAATCCACGAGGGATTAGCCAGGTTCTAGCGCTTGTGCCCCGGCGCGAGAGTGTTGTAGGCGAACATGTAAGACACCACTGTGAATTTATGTGAAATGGAGACAAGAATTTCGTACTCGGTCTCTTCCATTCTTCGCACGTAACAGCCTAGAATATATGAAAAATCAAATGTCTGGAGCATGATATTATCAGATATATATACGAGCACAAACATTATGAAAGTATATTATTTATGTGTTTAATGTGTCTACATGTAGAACACTTTTGATTTGTCGACAACTTTAATTTTTGCTTCTACAATTACCGTTAATTTTGAATCATATATATTTTTGCCCTTTATCAGAAAAATATCCATTGTAGGTATGGCCAGGTATAATCAAGTTGAGTCCAATGTAGTCCACTGTACACATGGAATTGGAGGAAAGAGGATTGACGATTGCGTAGAGTAATCGAATTCACAATGTCATTGCTTTATCTTGTGATTTACTTTGATCGGTCAGGAGGGTACTTTCTCCTACCCTCCGCTTTAGCTGTGCAGCTGATGAATGTGACATTCTTGGCATTGTATTCTTTTTCTTTTCGAGGTACTGTACTCTACCTAAAGTCTGAATATTTGGTTAGTTATCACGATTCATTCTGGAATTGCATCAACGTTTTGAAGTTTAGGTACAAGATATTGTGTAGGTTTATAAATTAAAAGAAAATTATTTTATATCAAGAAAATATTGAAAAAAATCTCGAGAGATAGACAAGCTAGGGATTAGCATTCCGGAAAGAAAGGAGCTTTATCTTTTACCTGTGCACAATTAACAAATGATCTTTGTGATATTATTGTGATTCAAGAGATTATACATGTTCAAAATTCCACAAACGAAATGTTTATTCGCTTATACGTATATTAAATAATTGCTTAGGTCAACAGATTTTATTATTCCTAAATTCAGCTAATTCAGTCTTAACACGCCTGAAGTTAATACTTTCGCATTAAATGATAACCATGCAATGTTTACTATATGCTTGTTTTTATTTTCTCGCTACGTAGTACAGAGAAAGTTATGTAATGTTGGGGAAAAAGTCTTATTAAAGAGCCCTGGTAACAAAAAAGTGAATAAATTCAGTTTCTAAGTGTAAAAATAAAATCCTGTAACACGTGATAGAGCCATTGATACCGAAAAATCTAATGACGGCAAAACGTCTGCCTGTCCGTCGGTTTCTGCGTCTGTGAACGACAGTGGCTAAACCGGTTAGTCAAATTTCTCTAAAATTGATATTCCCCCAATCAATATGACTGAGTTTGAAATTGAAATCTTAATTTTGAGAGGTACTTTGTACAGGTAACCTGTACAGGAAGACTTTGGAACATTTTCCAAATTTTCAAAAAAAGAGCTCCATTGTTTTGGATTAAATTGTTTTATTCGATTGTAGGAAGGACGTTTACGATTATGGTGCAAGTTTCATGTTCGTTAAAAACCCTTCAAAAATTGCAAAAGTTATTTTTTTCGGAGTTGTTGTACAACTATATTTACGAATATTGAATTTTTTCCTTCATGAATTCTGTTTCTTAATGATAGATTTTGAAATAAGGTCGTGTACATAGTTTAAAAAAATTGAGTTCTTTTCGTGACATTTTGCGTGACAGTACGGGCGAGAAAGTACGGGCTGTTTTAGCACCATTAGTTTGCTGATCGTCGTATTCATACTACTACTTGGAATCACAGAGTATGAATGGAGTATCTCGGAGTACTTTACCGTCATACAACAGTGCTGGGACGTATCGGTCGCCAAGAAAAGGGAAGCGTCGACCGGCGATCTGACTCGAGCGGTGATGCGCTGACTCAACTTCCATGCTGAGAGGTGCGGGCCACTTCCGCCCCCTTTAACACGTTGACTACCACTTGATTAGTGATGGATAATTTTAGAAAAACATCGATACTTTGATACATCACCCAAAGGTTTTCAATATTGCTAAAAAATTGATACATCACCAAAAGGCTTTCAATACCTATGTTTTAAATATGATGAAACATTTCGAACTAAAATGTGCTGGTTCTAATGTGATACAACACGTCAACATAATTTTTAAGTATATTCTGCCTTAAATTTGACTGTCATCTTAAATTTTTTAATCAGTGTTCAATGTAGTCAAGGTTCAAACTGCCATTTAACGATATTACCTCGTGCAAAATATTAAAAAAAGTAACAACACAGGAGAAATAGCAAACGAATAGCAAACAGTTTTGTACCACCTGGGGATCGATAACAGTGACAGTTGTCAATGGCTGTTGATTAGAGGCAATTCACGCATAAAATAGATACTGGGAATTATATTTATATTATGAGAACTTTCTTTGAAACCATCGTTGTTTCTGGACAAGTATATCGATCTGAAGATTTCATCGAAAGCAAACATCGATGTTATAATATCGATGTTTCAGCTCGAAAATATCGATGTTTTAGAAACATCGATTGTTTTTCTATCCCTACATGATATGACAATGTGGACATACGCATTAAATAATCCAAGAAAATATGGTTAAAGTGGTGTCAATCGGCTAGTATGCATTCTTGGCACTTACAGAGCATCTTTTAAATATTTGTTTGAAACAAATTACGTGGAATTGCGCCCAATTTCTCTCTAATAGAACGTCAGTTAGCTATTCCTCCGAATCAGAGTATCCTGCGTAAACACATCTTGTAATTATATCGGAAGAAAACATTTATTTACAAGGAATTAGATCAGTTGATCTGGGAGACAATCACAAAATTTGACCATCACCACTTCATGAGTCTGAGAACGATTCAAAGAAATATTTTTTGCGCCAAAAATATCAATAAAAATAAAAATAAAACATCAAAGCCTTTTGATTACAGCGAATTTGCTTGGCAAAACGTAATCACACGTAGGAAATGTATGAACAACTGGGCAAAACATGTATATATGGTAGAGAATTGAAATTATCGTGATGAGAAAAAAGTGACATGCTATAAAATGTAGCCTTGTAAATAAAAATGATTGATTTGTTTTTCATTCTCTTTAAATTCTTTAGCAACCAAGTGTGATTGCGTCTCTTTTTCAACAAAACATCTCCTAATCTTTTCTCAATAGAATGTTTCCTTTTTAATGAAAATAGAACGTTTTGTATAACACACCCCGTTTTATTTCCTATTTAACTTCATTAAAAAATGCTTGTGAAATCACGACAAACATCTATCTGTCTAAACATATTTTCCTCAGTATACTGCTGTTGTATCGTACATTCTTGCTTGGGGACATTCTTGTAACTAGGAATCGCAGTAAATAATGAAACGTATGGCTTGATTATAATTTGGTTAAGAATATCACATATTAATATAATAACTATTGTTACAATAATAACAACAAAATGTATATGGAGAAGATCCCGAATAAGGTAATGGGACACAATCCTACCCCGCGTTTGTTATTTATTATATTGTCGGATATGTCTCTAATTGCTTATTGACTTTTGGTGTATCAATGTTTAAAACGTTTTCAACTTCTATAGACTCGTTTTTCGTCAAAGACACTAACGTTACCGGCAGACCAATACGAATGCGTTTCGCGCTCTCTAGCGTCCACTTGTCTCACGAAGAACATTTGGCGGCCAAATGCCGAACTACTGGAGGCGGTAACTTCAACTGATTTTCTGTGCTGTTCAACTTGCAAATTCTATCAAAAACATGTTAATTATTCATCTATGACATGACTTTATTAGACATTTTTTGGATAAATTTCATTTATTGGAAATATTTTGGAAACCTTTATGGATGAAGGTAGGTATCCTTTACATGTTTAGTAATTTTATGAAATGATAGCTTGAAATTATTCAAAATCAGAATAATGTCTAAAAAAAGTAGGGGTTCTTGTAGGCCAATTATGGTGTACATTAGAGAAATTTGTAAGGTAACAAATTCATTACTTTTTACAATCAGATAAAAATCTCCCAAAACAGTTAACCATATCCTTGAGTTGTAAATACTTTCAGAGCTTTACAGCAAAAGACTAACAACTCAATCTCTGAGTTTTTGAGTGGATAAGTGTTTCTGAGCGCGGGCGACGGAGAAACCTTTTCCTGCAAAAGTGACAACTTGGTGGTAAGGTGCAAGTGACGCATGATTACTGACGAGAATGGAATTATTATTAAAAGGACGTTGGTTACACTGTTTTTCGATGAGTTAACCCCTTAAACATTTAAAGAAAACACTCACACGTTCCACGGAGTTCAAACCATCCGAATACTTAAATCTCCCTCTCTGAATTATTGGATACTAGCTACACAGTTAGGTCGAATTCAGATGCGCTGCCTGGGGGAGAATTCTGGTGTCCGCTGTGATCAGTAGTATTCCGTGGTTTCATCAATAAATCAATACCCTGCCGATACCGGTGCTGTACCCTCACATCCGGGCCACGGATCGCGCGCGCATTCCTTTCTTTTCCTTGTCCTACCCACTGACACTTCCGTGCACTACACTGCCCCTCATGTCGTGACTTTACTGTCTGTCCCGGCAGGGGCGATGTCTTGCTGGGGGAGATTCCTGGAGGAGGAACTCCCCCGGACTCTGGCATGTATGTCGGCGCCGGATCTCCCCATGCAATATGAGAGGAACACCGCCACTTTCGGCGGAAAGAAACTACTGAACGGCAATAGCAGAAGACGTCCCTTGAAACATGATATCGATCGAAACTCCAAACCTCTCCAAGGCATCCTTCTCGACACCTCCAAGCTTCTGCGCAGCCGCGGCCAGCAGAACCTTAGCTCTCTAGAGGGGGAATTGGAAGGCCGGGAAGACGTGGAGCAGGGATGGGGCGGGGAAAGACGTTTTAAAGTTGGACGGAGAGGGGCAGGGACGGGTGGGACGCTAAGTGGGGCGAGGCGGAGCGGGCGAGGAGGGGTTGCGCGGGACAGGGATGAGCAGGGTTGGGTGGGCGATGAAAGCGTAGAGGAGCGAGGTTAGACGGGGCAAAGCGGGGTTGGGGAGGAAGGAGCCAGATTAGTGGGGACATCTCTAGTAAAAGAAATGGGAAGAGGATGTGAAGTAGGAGAGGAGGGGCGAGGTGACGGAATGGGGTGGGGGAGGATGGTTGAAGGCTGGTTGCGGCGGGGCTGGAAACGCGATGGAAAAGCTGTGTGGGACAGGGTAGGGGTGAACGGTGAGAGCAGGGTGGAACGGGGTTGATCATTAAACAAGGTTAGTGAGGAGGAGTGGTGATTGACGGTATGAGTGGGAATTGCGTGGTGGGCCAGGAGAGGGCGGTGAGAGCAATGAGTGCGACTGGGCGCGATGGGTATGTAGTGGAGGGAGGAGCGGGGCAGAGTGTGGAACGTAGTAAAGGCGGGTAGGGGCATTGGGAGGAGGGGGCGGGGAGAGCGATGGGTGCGGATGGGCGCGAAGGGCATGTAGTGGTGGGAGGGGCTGGGAAGAGTAAAAGCGCAGATGGGTGTGGTGGGTGAGGAGAGCCGTGGAAGAGGATGGGAGCGATGGGCATGTAGTGGAGGGATAGGTGGAGCCTAGAAAACGTGGGGATGGACGTTGTGGATGGGAAGGGGCGGGGAGAACGATGGGTGCGGATGGGCGCGATGGGCAAGCAGAAGAGGAGGACGGGTAGGGGTGAAGAGGGGTGGGGCGGGGCGGAGCGAAGCAAAGGCTCCAGCACGCCCTCGTGGAGCGTGAGGGCTCCGGTTGCCGTCGCTAACGATGCCCTCACCTGCGCGAGGGCCGACGCTCAAAGCGCGTCCCACGCCGCCCTTCCGCCACCTCAAAAGACTCCCCTCTGCTCTTCTTCGGGTTCGCGTTGAAAAGGTTAAGTTCCACACTCGCCCTCTGTATAATTTCATACAGAAAAAAGCAGTTCTGTCCATTACGACTTCAAAATGAGCGAATTCTTCAAAACGGAAGTTCCATGTTCATTTATTTCCCTTTCCTACGAAAAATTCGAAGACCTTTGATGACAGAATATTTACGTCGCGACAAAAATTTGAAATAATACATGTTGATGTCGCATTAACAGTAGATATTTTAAATGTTAATGGAATTAAACATTTACATGCTATAAAATGTTCGAAGGGAAATATTTCTTTCAGTTTTGCATAAAAATTTATGCGCCGAATGATGTTTAGAAAATACTTATCTTACTGTGTGTTACTGTTAATATCCGAAACTTGGTTATTAGCGATTTAGCCGTTTAAAGTTCGTATTTTCGAAAACGAGTGTATAAAGTCCGAAGTAGGAACTGATTCAAAGCATATTTCGAACTTCAGTCGCATGAAATACACTTTAGCCGACACAAGGTGGCTAGGATAAGTGAAATACGGTACGATGACGAGAAATAGTTGTAAGACAAACAGGATTGAGACTGCTGATGGACGTTTTTAAGACGAGAGAGAGAGATGAGGTGTGTTAATTTGAGTGTCACATGGTGTAAGACTTGAATTTGTTTACACTTTACAACCCAACCTAACCTAACCTAAGATCACAGTATACTTGAAATGAAGTTTTGCAACTTAATTCCGAATTGGAGCGATGAGACTGTGGTCTTCGTCTTTCCTGACTTACATAAAAAAGCCTTAAATGTGTGCAACACATTTTAAGCCCAAGTACAGTACTTTTGAAGCACACAGAAGAAGCTTCAAAATTGCACAATCACCTTACTTCAGCCAGGGTCTTGTTCTGTGATTAATGCTACCATTATCCAGATGGTGTTCGAAATTATCTATTTATCATCATTCATCCATCTATAAAAAATATCTCAGAAAATGGTAGAATTAAGCGGCTAAATAAAAATTATCTATATTTCGGACATATGCCATAACATGGAATTAAATAAATAATTTCCGTAAATATTTATGTAATAAAAAATAGCACGCTTAATGTCTTGTTGACTCCCCGATGTGGGAAGTCATGGGATTTCTATTCGGGATGGAGCATGGGAATTCTATCTCCGAAGGATTTCCCACCAATCTTAAATCCTCAAACCATAATAGTTTCAGTGCTCCAGAAATCGACGTTGCGCTGGCTCCTGCTCACCCTGCACCCGCCCCAGCAGCAGACAGCATCACGCGAATTATGCAAAGTAGCTTAACTGCAGTTCAGTAGTTGCATCCTCTCTTGTTAGTCTGCGACCAACGTTCACAGCGTTACATGAAAGCGAAATGATGTATACTCTGCGCGAGGTCATTTACATACGTAATTGCTTGGTTGCCATGATACTTTGTTGCACACGTCATGCAAACGGAGAATAATGAAGGGCTGGGTATGCGACAAAAGTGTACAACGATGCATTACTCCATCCTCGTACGCCGCATTTCTTATTTTTCCAGTTTCTTGGTCAAGTTTCAGGAGGCGAAGAAGTTGTTCAATTTTATTGTGTTTCACCATTTCACACATATGTGATGTAGAATACGTAGTGGATTTGTCTTTGATTTCATTTGTTATTATTTGTCTTGTAGGTTAATTGTCCATTCATGGCACATGGGCTCTGTAGGCAAAAATAAAAAAAACGTATGGCGCTCGGTGTCTGTTGCAAATTGTATCGAACTACGCTTTGTGGCATTAAGTTGGCAAATCTGGGTTAATAATTACTACTTTCATGAATCGTTTCTTGAATTCTAAAGAAATTCAGGGACAGACTCGACAAACACATATAAGAAGGAAGTTGTCTTAGTGCCAAAAGGCAGTACTTGTTAGTTTTGACAGTACATTCACATAATTCAGATGCTGTTTTTCAACTTTTCTTTCCAATAAAGTATCAATGAATTTCTAAACTTGTTTAACATGAAAAACTTGGGAATCAAGAAAATATAACAATTTGTTCCATACAGTGGAATAAATATAGTCCTGTCTGAATATACGGTTATGTGAGAACGAAGAGATTCATAACGTGTTTGAATGCTGTTTTCTAGAAAAAAAATATTTTGGGGTGCTCTGATCAAATGGATCTATGATAAATTCTTGTTGTTGCAATGACGCGAAATACAATGCAGAGATGGGTGGTGGGAAAAGAAGAGTTGCGTATGGAAATCTCCTAGGAGAAAAATGCTTTCCATGCCTAGGCAAAAAACTAGAAAGGAACGAGCAACAACATACTTCGTGAGTCACATTAAAACTATAAATAATAATAATAATAATAATAATAATAATAATAATAGTGACAAATTATATCCAATATTAATAACCAACGAAACATGCAATAAATAATAAAATCACACAAATCAACTAGTTACACAATATCTATATATACAACTAGAAACATGTTAATGTTACTAGCTACTAATTTATTGTGAAATTTATTACTTTCACAAACATATAATATGTTTGCTAGATGAATGACAAAACATTACATGATAAAATTAACCCGATACGCTATTTTAACCCCATGTTTTGATCCAATTTTATTGATCATGCATAAAAAATCTGGCAAATGTATAACGTTTAAATATAAATCGACTTTTTATGGCAGTTGTTTATAAATATTCTTTTCCTTTTTTAAAAATGTTCATTTTTGCTCAAGATCTGATAATATCTCATTGTCTTTTACCGTTTTTGTAAAGACAAGAAAGTTATAAATTTCTGTTCCCAGAAATATTCCAGATACAGATACACATATGGAAAATAACATGGACTTTATCCAAAGATTGCTCATTTGGCTAAACTGAGAATCTCCAGGTAACATATAAAATTCATTTAAAATTAATATGCAATTATGGAGTATACCACATAAAAAGTGCACATTGTGAAATCAAATTTGAAATCGCATACATGGGATCTGCAATTTATTATGTGTATAACACTGTACAGCTCTACGTAAATTTGACCGTCATGCATTTACTTATTTAATCAAAAGATACAAACCGTCTATTGTTTTTGCTCAATTAGACTCACATCTGAATTGCAGCTAACGAAATACCTCGGTTCCGATTGTATGCGTCTGCCGTTAATTAGAAACGAGGCAGCTCTGAGCTACACGCGCGGCGGAGACCTGTAGTGGGGGAGGCGCCCCTAGCGGGCATGACGGCAAACAGTGCAGCGTTCTGTACACACGGCGGCGGCGCTGGCGCCGAATCGAATTAACTCAGCCTCCTGCTTCGCAATGGACACTTATGGATTCGGATGCAAACGCCCGGGAACAGTACCGGATGCCTGCCATTGGAATAAACGAAACCCCCGGTTCGCTTTATACAAATCAGCTCGTGAGCTGAATCATAATGGAATAGAAATAACTTCACCTATTGAAAGATAGAAAAAAACGAATCAGTCTCAAACAAAATTCGTAAACGCCTTGAACATAGTACTCCAAACGATCTCTACGTTTATCCGTAAATAAGAATCAGAGAGGAAAACTGTAACGTTGTAACAAATAGATTTTGTGATTTTGAAGAAGATTCGAACTTGGACTCGCATAGCACAGAATCAACTGTGCCTTACATATATTACACGTTTTTATACTCGCATAAGAAGCCACTTCGTTCACGGGTCCGCGTTGTCGTTCTCCATGTTATCGCAGGGCACGATAAAGGCTAAGAGCCGAAAAGTGTCTTTTGCGGGCGGCGATTCGTTTGCGGTAGAGCGAAGCGTGTCTGTGCTGAAATCTTTGCGAATGCTTCTGTCTGGGATGCGCAGAAGGCAAAGGAGACAGTTTTCTCTGCGCGTAGTCTGCTCATTCGAGTTCAACTGTGCGCGCCTCGCTTACTCCCTTCGCGGAGGGCGTAATGAGGCGCTGTAAAAGCTAAGCGTCGGCGCAGTCCCAGGCCTCCCAGACATTGCTTTCCGGTTCATGGAGCGATTCCGGCATTGTTACTCGGCAACGCTCGTTGATCAAGCTTAAGAAACATATCCGCTGATGATATATTCTCAAGGATTCTAAAGATGCCATACAATACTCTGTAAAAGTTTCAGGAATGACGTTCAAATATTACTTTACGGATGTTTTGTTGTAGTATTGTATTAGATTGCGAATATGAAATTCGAGTTGCTATTATGAGAAAGTCTTCCAATGCAATACAAGAATCTGTGATAGAGAAAATGGATGTTGGAGAAGGTTTAAACTTTATATTGAATGTTGACCAGCCCTAAATTATTAGTGAAGAGTATCAAATGATTAATCACACACATGCACTAGCGGAAGTGTCTCATCATTGGCCCCCTGGCAGTGGAGCGTAGACCTTGCCGAGCTTGCTCGCACTACATGACTCAAGCTACATCTATCGGCTTCGCCCTTAGCTATGTTTTATGCAACCCGCTCACGTTATCAATATTTAATATAAGTGGGGACAACTGCATGTAGTGTAATATGGCTGAAAAAGTTAAATAATAAAATCCGAACGACCATGATTTTTCGTTTAAACATGTTTTTTGTTTAAATTATGTATCTTTGCATTTTTACGCCAGTGTTTACTATTTAGATTAAACCTCGAATAAAGGGAATCTGCAGTCATCTTCGCACGATTTAACATTCTTGCTTCTTGAAGACTGCAGTGGGAAAACGAGATATTGCGACAAGCTCACGCGATAAGCATATTGGTCACTCTTACCAAATGCTACTCGTTCTTCCTTCAAATCGGACCACCCACATAGAAATGACTTCAAGGCTGTCGCAATTACGTTTCGCATATTTTTTGTGCTGTCACACAAATAATAGACTTTTTTCTGAAAGTAAATTTGCCTTTTCAAAGAAGATAACACAGATTAGAAAGAACCAAGCTAATATAATTATTTTTCACTTTTCTCATACATTGTTTGAGCCATTTTTCATTCAGTGTTATTATTTGTGAGTGTGTGACGAAACGGTCAATCCAAGGAAGCTACGATGAACCAAATACTCGTCAGTCATCACAGACTGTATCTAATTAAGTCATTTTGAAACCTTTCCGCTTACGACTGAAACCGCGGGTGAAATAAAATTTGACGGCCATTACGGAGCGGAAGGAAGCAGCAATTGTAACGAAGCGCCCCATTACACAAAGGACAAGGGCAAAGAACGGCGTCCTTGGGGAGCTGAGTGCGTTGAACGTGGCCTCGGAATGCGGGCGCCGGGGTAGGAAGTGTTTCCGGCGCATTAGGACTCGGCAAGTCGCTCGTTCATCTGTCCGCACGCGACGATACGAGCGCAAAGCGAGCGCCCTCCACGCTCGACTCTGTCCAAGATACCCTTGCGGCGGTGTGGTGAAAATTCATTTTAGGTTTAGTTTTTCAAGAAAGTAATCAGATATCTCTTTTTTTTAAATTTATTGTCTACCTGTTCAACATACATGTTTTTCAGGGTTGTGAATACAATCATTACTGATTTGTTCATTTATATGCTGTGTAGTAGAGCACTTTTTTGAGTGATGTAATGAAACGTTATAAAACCTTAAGTCGGTGGAAGAAGTCCGAAGAAAGAAAGAAAGAAGAAGAATCACCCAAAAAATTAAGCATTCCGAGCTAAACACGGAGGCAAGTGTGGCGTCTGCAATACATCTCTCTCTTCGGCCAATGCATGTCCTTCTTGCCCGATTCTCCAATCAGCGCTTGCGGCTAGTATCGAGGGGCCCGGGAGATCCTCTCCCTCCTTCATATCACGTCGGTCACGACGGCTTACTTCTCGGAGGTTCGTGACGCACAGTGTCAGATTTTGTGTAGTCATCCGTGCGCATCTGGTCCATTCTTAACGGGTATCCATCAGCAGGGAGCCGGGAATGATTGAGACGCGAGCCGCTGATTGATCATGACAATTGACTCACTCGCTTAGGTAATTTGTGGAATAGAGTGCATACAAATTCTATCTACTTCCTACTCCTGGATTGAACTTCGGGAATTAGTAGTTCCCAATCTTACCAACACACCCACCCACCACCACCCACAAAAACTACTACCGACATGTTTCACCCCCCTCCCATAATAAATCAACCTATGACGTGTAGAGGGAAGAATTGGAAGCTTTCGATTAACGGGGGGCGTATGCGCTGTTAAGTTAATCTCTAAATAGAGGGACATGTATGAAAAGGCAGCGCAAATATTATATGACGGAGCCAGGACAGGTCGTAGCGCCCGCTAATGCAGGATTGTTTTTGTGATGATTTTGGAGGGACGGTTTTCCGGTCAAGGTTTTTAATTCTCTGGGAATTCTCTGTTTATTAAAAGCCTGTCGTCTCCTGATTATAACCGCTCTGTTTGCATTTCTTAGCAGTTTTCCTGATAACACTTACACACGACACACGCAACAACTACACCCACCACCACACCGAGCCCTATCATTCCATCATGGACTGTGTCGACAATAAAAAACACTAACAACCACACCCCAAAGCACAAACCGAGCCATCGTCGGACAAACTCCCCGCCTCAACCCCATAAGTTTTTAAGGCTTCGTGCATTAAGGTTGGGAACTGAATGGGTGGTTACGGCTCAAACACGCATAAGGCACTTCTCCGGGAGGGCGCAGGAACCCACCACAGTTAGCTTGCGCCAGGTGGTGATCAAATACCCGTTTGGGCCCCACGTTTAAAGGGTACACCTGAATCCGATGGGTCAATGTGGCTTGGTTGGGGGGAATGGCTGGATTATTGGACAATACCGCGCCGGGGACCCCGCCCCGAGCGCCAGAAACCTACGGCCCATCCAGAAGAGCGCACAAAGCAACTCATGAGGGTCAGTACCGCACACAAATACCGTCCAGCTACTACATGAAGATCAGGCTGACAATACTAGACAAAACAAATAACAATAGAGACCTTTGTCTAGGCAGTAACTCCCTAAATCCTGAACACAGACACTGTTGTTATATTCCGTCCCCTGCCCCGAAAGCCGGTTTTCTGTCTTTTCCGTGAAGGCGAGTTACTTTGATTACTGGGTATTTTTTAACTAGTTCTCGGCAAACAGAATCTTTCTACTCTACACATATAATAGATAGTAGTGAACTACCTCATAATATTAATAATGAATTGAAAATGTTTTTATGCTTGGGTCACGAAACGTGTGTATTCCTATTTGTTTTCGTTGCAAAATTTACGAAGAACTCTGAATCTTCTATTGAATTAAGTTTTACTTTCCCTCTGTCTGCTTCTATTTTTTTGTTGTAAAATCTTCTTTAACTAACATTTTTAATGTATTTATTAACAGTGGAAAATTTTCGCTTTGTGTATAATTATTGGAGGATTTGATCACTGTTTCCGCGGAACTGATATGTTCGTCCTCCTCTGTATGTTATTTATGTTTCGAAACCTGTTTCTGTAGGAATAGCATATCGTGAAACGAGATCCAGTTTTTTGTCTTTTGCGCTCATTTGTTCTATTGGGGCAGGTGCTCTGTGTTGGCAAGGTGCGGCCAACTTGAGCGTTGCTGTTTTTGTACTTGCGTTTGCAGGTCCTGTACTTTGCTGTTTGCAATTGTAGGCAGTTGTTGGTGCTGTCCTGCGTTGATGCTGCTGAAGAAGCTGATGTTGCTAGAGAGAGATCTATGATGAGCTTGTTGTTGGTACTCCCAACGAATGTTGCAATGGCGTCGGGCGTAGTGTTGTCACGGCTTGCATCGGCTTCTTTGATGCTCTGTCCGAGGTCAGAGCACGGT
>BOPP01000040.1:9272089-9304570 GCA_017312745.1 Gryllus bimaculatus | reverse complement strand
AATTCACTTTTATCTATTTTCACTTTTCGTTAAAGATATGGAATAACTTTCGAACACTGGTCACTTCTCGAGCACTCGCAACTCACTCAGATATCTCTTGAGCAATATATTGCATTTAGATCAATATTGCAGTGATCGTGTTAAATAATAATTCCTAAAATGTAATTTGTTCTTGTTAACTTGGATTCTAACTTTTCAGTTAAATTTTGTAGATTTTTAATTATATAACATTTTTATTTTTCGTAAATACATTGATATTAAACTTTAACTACATCGAATTACACTTTGACAGTTCATTTACTTTGAATTTTAATTCCCTTCCCATACATTATTTTAGAAAAAACATCGTATTTATTGTAATTTTCGGGAGATTTACAAGCTTGATGTCAAAGAAATGGAGAGTGAAAAATAAATTATTCTCCTCAGATCAATTAATCTGGTTTCCAAAAATGTGTTATATGAAAAACCACCTCATTCATTAGATTTATTTATCTAAAATTATACATTTATGAATACGATAATAAGGAATATGGTTAAACAGTTCATTGACAAGATCATTCACAGACATTTCGGCGCCACATGATTCTATTAGCTCCGCGATCACGCTACGAGACGTTCCGCCCTTGTTTAAGGGTCCTTAGCGCACATGGCTCCTAGGGAATGTCGCACTCGGATAACTCAAAAGGGGAAAACGTCTGTAGTCTTCGGGGCTGGACACAGCAAATACACGGTAAAGAATAAGAAATAATAGAAATATATGGTTCTGAAGGAGAAGCGTTGACCAAGTCAAATACATTATGAACAGGTTTGACAGGTACCTACACAAATCACTACACTATAGTGGAAAGAATTGTTGAGCATTACTTATCGATCATCTCTAGAAACTTTTGATATTTGGAATTACAGAGTATCTTGTGTCGAATATTTTGAATAAGTACTTTCAAGAAATAAATGATAAATAATTGATACATTTGACTGTAAATATTTAATTTAATTTGATTGTTAATCAGTTGTCTGGTTAGTGTAACCTGATGAAGTACAAAAAAAAAATAACTCACACAATTCATGTTGTTAAAAATATATTTTATTTTACGTTGTACAGCCTCTTCAACTTTAAGTGTAAAATTTTAGAACATGATATTCCTTAACTTGGAAAAATAATAAGTATAAAATAGACTTACTGAACTTAATAATATTATAAGAGAGAACCTAATGATATCGTTACTCATTACCGAATGAAGGGTGGACCCGAACAAAGAAACTAACAAGCAGATGTAAATAACTGAGGCTCAGTGGTGGAGTTTTGTAATTAGTTTGTTAAAAAATTACGACTTCCAAACTTTGTCCAAAACGCGAAAATTGGAGAAAGTTTAGATAGAATTCATTATGTTTGAGTAAATTTGTTTGCCAGTTGAAACTCGGCCCGGCGTTTACTCTCATTCATAGAGGGAAAGTTTAACAAGCTCCCTACTTTAATATTATTCCTCCGGGAACGTGCCCGAAAAGGTCTGTTCCTAACCTCGATGTAGAGCCGACAGCAAACGGTATCTGTTTACTGTAAAGTTAGACATCTTCTTCTTCTGCTTTGTCTTCAAATTATCGTAGGCGAATATTACACAAATGGAAAGATATTCTAAGGCAAATTGAGACTGAGGGGAATTATTTTTTAAAAATATAAAACTATCGAATCTTAATAGAAATTTGATAATAAAAGCGCTTAGAAACAAATTGGAGCTTTCATTTACCATGCTTGTGCTTCAAAAGTAAACAGTTGTAACTTCACGAACATCTGTTCGTTACATTTTCTGGTTGACTTTTACCGCCAACCTCTTATTAGGAAAAAATAAATGTTTGGTTCCAAATGTAACGAAATATTTATTTCTAGTTGTTACTTACATAAAACATTTACAGCTATCTCGTCCTCAATTACAAGTTTGCAGATATTACAAACATAAATAACTCCAAATGGATTTGATAAGAAATTATTCCTCTGTTTAGTTCATTGTTTTGGCATCTGAAAATAATAATTTTGGAACAACTGCTCATATTGCCTTGTTAGCAATGTGTTACAAATAATGAAAATTTGAATTTAAACTAAAGTATAAATTTTGAATTACAGATAACAATGTCTCTGAAAATATTTGTGGACATAAACTATTTCACTTATTAATTTGAAATAGAGAACTTGAAATAATCTGATGAAGATACGAGAATAAATGGCGCCTGGGGATTAGGCAATCCATCAAACACGTTAAACTTGCAAAAATGGTGAAATTTGGCATCAGCGTCGATAGTGCGAATAAGTTAAAAAAAATACGCTTCTGATAGTATAGTACGTGTCAACGATGTTCTTGTGTTTAGGCAGACACTCAATACGCCACATCCACAGGCCATTTAGGAGGGTTGGAATACCATGGATTCTTTACCTTAAAATGATCAGCGAGGTTTCCTCCACCGGTATCGCGTTGGTATATTTGCGCGGAGACACCCATTGAATTTCCACCATTACCGGCGTCATATTCCACTCTACACAGACATACACACACACACACCTCTTGGAAAACGGTAATCTACCCATTCAACCACCGCGGGCGGCGCCGCCACCTCCCGTCTCGCGCGGCAGCGACGCGCGCCGGAAGCGAGTAGCGCAGCGCCGAGGAGGGGGCGGGGGGGAGTCAACAGCGGCGAAGCGCGCCGCGCAAATAGTTGATGAAGCCCCGCGCTCCGTCATTAGCGCCTCGCGTGCAAATGTCTCCCTTCCCTCTCTCCCTGCACCCGCGCCCTCGCCACCAGACTGCGCGCGCTTGCGCGTTGGTGACTCGCTACACCTCCGCCCTCCCCACCCCCACGCAACTCCTGCGATCGGCGGCGCGTGCATCATTCGATTGAATGGAATGCGCGGGCGAAGGACGTTTATTCGACGTGCCACTTAATAATAATAATAATAATAATAATAATAATAATAATAATAATGTATACAATTTTCCAATTCGCGCAGAAATTGAAAGACAACTATGCAGTATTCCGTCATCTGAGAGGTGCCTATGAAATTGTTAGATGTGTAGGAATTAAAAAAAAGAAAGCAACAACAACAACAAACAAACAAACAAACAAACAAACAAACAAACAAACAAACAGACTTTTATATCACTAATTTTCAATGCACGCAGAAATTGAATGAAAACCATTCCACCTCCCATCATATGAGAGGTGACTATGATTTCGTTAGATGCATAGACTCGAAAAAAGTACAAAAACGTTTATATCACTAGTTTCCAATGCTCGTAGAAATTGAATGAAAACTATGCAGCCTCCGGACATGTGAAAGGTGTCGGTATGTTTTAGAAACCCAGAAAGACGAAAAATTGCAAAAGCAATGAAACGGTTTCAATTTTCACTGGAAAAGGAAATATTTTGTTTTATTCCGCCTGTTCTCTTACTTCGCCTGAACTCTCATACTCAGTGCGCCACGTCATACGACATAGCTGTCATCTCGCAACAGCATGGTGAGCGGCAGTGACCGCGCGTCATTAAATATTGGCTATTCATTTCGGATACACACTGTTTGCTGTCAACGTACTACCTTCCACATTGGTGTGTAACGAGAAATAAGACAATATTGAAATGGAAATTAATTGGCATTAATTTTATCAAAATTAGAAGGTAGTATATAACAATCAATATTGAAAAGTTAGAATACATTTTAAAAAGAGACTGCAGTATTCTACATTCTCTTGAAATAGGTCCAACATACCTTAATGACATTCACACACGCACACGACTTCTTTAGATGCAATTGTACTGCATAGTGTTGATTACCTGTAAAAAATAAAAAAAAATATTTAATACTCCTATAAATTATCTCTGCAGTCTATTATGTATTTGATTTATTATCATTTATGAAAATAATGATAGCAACGATAAATATGGTTTTGTAAGACTTTGATTCATTTAGCATATTTAATCAATTCGTTTATCCACTTTCTCAGCATGTTTTTGAATCAAAATTACCAAAACATGTTTTCATGGGCTTTGCGCCACTGTCCGTGTCAGCCACATAACTGTCATATTCATACTGTCAAAGTTACAGACAATAACCATATTCAGCGCTAACTCCACCAATCCACTTTCAGAGTCACCGCCTCCAGCACAGAGAATCGCAGGGCCTCCGCTTCCTCCACCACCACAGCCACCGCCTGCACCCCCTTCTCATCCCATTGGCCGCGCAGTTGCCAGAACATTTCAAGGGAAGACACGAAAAGGGTTTCCTCCGGATGACGGAGCGGCCCGCCCCAGAGATGTAACTGCCTCCTCCTGCCTGGCGGAATGGCGTAAACGCCGCTCTATTACGCCGCTCTTTTCCTAATGGATGGGCCCGCGTTCCCGGGACGCGCCTCAGATAAGGCGCATCGCGGCGCGGAAAGAGAGCACTTTCGGCCCCCCGCCCCCGCCTCGCTCCTAAATCATCCGACGCGACGCGTCGCGACGCCCGAAGAATCGTTCGCGAACGAGACCCCTTCGCGAACGAGCAACTTCGCGCTCAATGGCACGGAACCGCACCTCTCGGTCTCGTGCTTCGCGAGAAATCGTAAAAGGGGCGCACTTAAGAAAATAGTTCATATGGAACTGAACTTTTAGTGCTCCTGGAATTCTCGCTTTTCATGTGGGGAAATACTATGTTGTGTCTCATTGGGCGCTTCTTTCGCTTTGTAAAGTTCTATCTAGGTTCACAAGTTTCATATGTGTTGTGAAAGTAATGAACAAATAAAAATATAAAACCGAGTTCAAGAAATATTAAAAAGCACATTATGGTCAAAAGTAAAATTTTCAAATATATATATATATATATATATATATATATATATATATATATATATATGTACATTGTGTATATCTGTATTTACTAATAAATATATATGCCACACATTTCTCTTCTATATTTTAATATGTTTATTAGAATAATCTTTACGTTTATCCATACAGTTTTTTTAATACGATACGATTATCGATCGATACATGTGTCTCGTTGTGGAGCCAGATCAAATGAAGAATATATGTTTCAGAAAATAATGCATTATGTGATTTAGACACTAGGATTTTTTGCATGGAAAAGTGTTGAACTATTTCATAATTTATTATATTTTCAGGCCACAGGATTACATTTCTGCGATACGAACAAGAAATTATATTTTTAAGGCAAAGGAAAAATAATGTAAAGCGATTTTTGGTTGTTAAGTTATGGCTTGTTATTGCAACATAGAAATTGCACACACTCCTTTTCTGAAATCGTTAAACATGATATTTTCCGATTGAGGGTCTCTTGAGGCTCATGTCAACAAGCTACTCAATACGACTTTCGGTAAATATTTTCAAATAGTTATAGTAAGTCGTAAACAGAACAAACAAAGGGGAAACAGTGGGGAGAGAGTGATAGAAGGGAGAGAGAGAGAAAGAGAGTGAGAGAGAGAGAGGTGGGAGAAAGAGGTAGATGGGAAAGAGAGGGACGAGAGAGAAGGGGAAGAGGGATTGGGAGAGAGAAAGAAATAATACGATTGAGTGAATGAGCGGGAAGGAAGAGAGAGAAAAAATTGAGGGAAGGTACAGGGAAGAGAGTGGAGACAAAGAAGAGTGATGGGGAGAGAGGGGAGAAAGAGGGGAAAGTGGGGGAATATAAATGAACGAAGGAGTTTATATCTGTTATGACAGCTCCGCCCCACTCCGTGAACTCTCTTCTGAGGGCGTGCGGGTATATTTTAATTAATTTGAGGTGCTACTGCAGAAGTTGGCGCGGAACGGACCTCAACCAAGCGGTACGGATGTCTGGAGAGGCGGTGGCGTGGCGGGCAGGGCGCCAACGGACGCCGTCCAACTTCCTCCGACAGCTGCGGACGGCGAGGGTTGGTGCAGACGGCTGTGGGAACGGGGGGCGAGGTAAGGACGGAGCCGGGTGCCTGGCGTAGAAATGTCATAGCCCGGCCAGCGATGACCTGTGACCTATGCTGGTGCCATCCCAGAGCACCTCACAGCTTCCGTCAAGAAAAGCATGTGCGCAGAACTTTTCAAACGATTCTTCAAGGTTCACAGCTTATCCTCATGTGGATATTTACAATATAAATACATTGTTAAGAGTATGACAATTAATATAAAGACAGTAACATAATGTGTGTGGTTATTGAGTCATACGAGAGGTTGTATGTTCGGTGGTGATGATACGATGGCCATTTTCTTGGCGCGCCCGTTCATTGGTAGTCACTCCACACTTGAGTGGTTCAGGTTTGAGGAATCTTTCAATGTCAATATAATCCCAAATATCCATTCAGAGCAACAGAATAATTATGAGAACAATGAACTCTTGTCATCTGGAAGAGATATGGTTGGAAACGACAAAGATCTTTTCACAACTTCTTCTTTGTCTACAAAGCCGACTAACAGCAATGTCGCGGAACATTGCAGAGATATTGTAAACAAATTGCACAAGTCGTGAATAATCGAACTAGTATGGAATGTTATTCGAGATGCAACAGCAGGAATCACTTATGTTGAACAAACTTTGGCGAATTTATAGAACCTGACCCCAGCGTTTGCGAATTATGATAGACCAAAAAATGGTGATAATAATCTGAGTAGATAGTGCAATAATAAAAATATTTTCTCTTGAAATATTATTGCTATAAGAGATAGAAACTATACACAAACATTTGAAAACCGTGGAACAGAAATGGTACTGCAACTGAAATACAAGCAATATGTTAGTGACAGGTGGAGATTGTAACAGATGATATACGATGTCATTGAGAAACATGCCCAAAGGCGCATAATGCATTACATTACGTATGTGAGAAATGTGTTGACAATTCGTTTCGAAGTGGCTACTCGAGAAACTTTGGTCAACGTAAGCTACTTTGGCTAGCAGGACGTAACAATGCAGGATGCATCAGCGTAACAATGTAACGTGCGTTATATGTAATTAATGTACTCTAAATCTTAAACATCCCGCAAAAACTTTCACAAACATCATTTGTTGCCACATTCACCAATAGCTACCTCTATCTGCAATGCGTCACCTGACATTTTTTTCATCATTATCGCGACTTGTCTGAAAACGAAAAAAAAGCATAGAAAAGGTAACTTTTCCACATGAAAGATTAGCAACCGCGTGAGAAGCCGGGTCGCCTTGGAGGTCGGTTGCGAAAGAAGTCGGTAGCGGCGCGAGACGAGTCGTTCGCTGTCTGCTTGTGCTCCGACACCAAGAATCGGGGCGAGAGCCGCCCGGGGCTGATTGCTGGCGCGCCTCCGCTAACGAGGCCCTTCGCCCTCGCCCTCGCCCCCCTCCCCTCGGCTCTTCGTTCTGCGCCTGGGCCCGCTGCTCCGTCCTGGCGCGTCGGATTCTGCTCCTCGCTTCAGAGTAGCGGCGGCCACCGACCCAATTATTTTACAGGATCCGAAGTGTTTCCTTGAACCCTATCTTAAGATTTGAAGTGGACGAGACTCATTTTGTGTTTTTAAAAAGAGTCGCGCCTCATGTTGACACGAAAATGATCGCATGTTATTTTCTGACTCATGTTATGTACACCATATTAAGAGCTGCGACTTGTCACACAATTGGACAAAATACGTCATACAATTATGTTAATTTGATAATTTAGTAAACCACTATCGAGAAATATTTTTTTAAAAAATAGTAATAATTCATGAAACGGCTAGATCTCATGCCTCTTCATGGAATAGTGCCACAGATAATCGTGTAGTGCCTGTCATACAGTAACGAGATCGCAATCTGGAATTTCGGCGAATTTTATTAATGTAAAGCTGCTTGATTACTTGACATGGAAATTAGAACTTTAGGATTACACGGAAAACTTGGGAAAGCACACAAATGCTAAAGTTTACATTGGAACAAAAAAAATATGGTACATAAGGTAAAGATAAATGACAACGATTGACAATGTGCATAGAAGTGTCTTCACATCTGTCGACGTAAAACTGCTAATGATTTAATTTCATACCACGCATCTTTGAGTACATACTTTAATGCCTTCTCATTAGATAACTGTAAGAAATCATATCATGGAGTATATAACGTTACTCTTAAATTCCCACACTTGAGATACAAGTCAGAGGAAGAACCTTTTCACCATAACTGAAACTTTTCGAGTTTTATATTCCACAGACACACTGAACGCACTAACAACTCCTGCTTTTTCCTCTGCCGTGCAGCGCACTCGGCGTCAGGCCACTTTTTTGCTTCTCTGGAGCACCTCCTCCAGCACCACGCGGCCCATAACTCGCGCGCGTAATTGCACGTGCACGTGCACGCGCCCGGGGCCGCTTCCCGGCGGGGGCTTCCTCGCTGCGAGGGGCTGCCATCCGTTCACGCCTTCGCCGCGCCGCGGCGCTATTGCTCAACCGGTCACTTTACACGGGCGGTGCACTCGCTGTAGTGCACCGAGAGGTCGTGGCTCGCCGCACTGGAGCGCGCCGACGACGTGGCGTTGCGGACGTGTGAAAAAGGTTCTCTCCTCCACCCTGAACCATATCCGTCTGAGGGAGGGTTGACAATTAATCAAAGAACTAATTGGCTTTGCCGGGTAACATGACGAATGATGATCTGCGATGATGGTCGTACATATTATGGAATACATGGCGATGACCTTTTGTTTTTTACGTTACAATCATTTTTTCAGACAATTTTGAAAATGTTTTAGGAACTTCACGGAAATAACCCATCACAATTTTAAAAAAATTAAAAATTAAATTCGAGGGACTGCGTCTTCAATCAGATCGATCAGAAAATTGTCAATTCGGAATACGTATTTCGAACTGTTTAAGCGCTAGTGTTGTTCACACACGCATGCACTGAAGTTTAGAAATAAGACATTTGTTCGGTTCCAGGGGCCCTCAAAACGTGGATTTCTTGACATCGATTTTTCACATTAAATAAGTTTCTCTGCACTATGTAAATGGGAAAGTAAAAATTAATAAACGATATTTAGGAATACCGTAATTTGTAAACAGACAAAAAAATATCCACTCTCAACTCGGAAGCCTCTTTATTGAGGGACATCCTCGTTCCTGGGATCTGCTAGGAGGCGTCATCCGTTCGTGCATTTGCCGCACCGCGGCGCTATTGCTCAACCGGACACTTTACACGGGCGGTGCACTCGCTCCTCCTCACCGAGAGGTCACGGCCGGCTGCACCAAGGCCTCCTGCACTTGAGTGCTTAGTAGACACGGGGATGACGACGTGCGTCGGGAAAGTTAGGCTACAGACGAACTATTGGCTGCTCGCTACCGGGCGACTGCGAGCAAAACCGTCGGACGTATTTCATCCAAAAAACATCCGACTGATTGTTTAGTCATTCGGGTACGGGCACGTCAACCACCAGGGTCATTAGTTACGTAAGTGTGTTTGCTCGGGATGCATGTTTTTACTCGGGAGCGGCAGTAATATTTCCCCTCCTGTATGGAAATATTCTGCGTCTACCGTCAGTCGGCTATCGGGGTTTTCCCCAACCAGGTATCTCTCACCAGCGTGGCACTGCCCACTGGAGGAGAAAGGTGAGATCGCGCGCGGTCTGTGGCCCGTTTATACTGCTCCGGCATTCACCTAGTGTTAATCAAAGAAACCACGGAAAACTACCGATCAGAGCAGCTGGCCACTAGAATACTCCTCCAGACAGCGACTGAATTCGACCTAGCTAACAAACTAGTGTCGAAAATCCTTCTACCGTCGGAACACTAGCCTAGAACCTTCCGGTAAGACAGACTGCAGTGAAATCAGTTGATGCCCTGAGTGAACTCTTCCGGTCAAAAAAATCCGAATGTTGTATTCGCAATCGTCTGAATATTCCAATAATTTCGCAATTCATAGTTTCAAACATTTGCGAGAAGAACGCGTAAGAATATCTACATGTAATGCAGATGCTCTTAATATTACAGATGACCTCGACTCTCCAATTGATTTCAGGTGACTGGAACCGACAAAATCAAACAAAGCGGAACTTCGTCTCACATCCGATGTTTCCGGACGCTGTCGAAAGAGGTTGGATTCAATAAGCTCATTTACATTTACTAGCACGTGATTGAACGATTATGGCATATCAAAAACAAATATCTGACGTCGGCCAATCAAAATTTTGGCCAAAATCGGCTCTACTGTGTCCGCCGCCTTACTTTGCTTCCAGAACCCTGCCCTTTGACAGGACTTTGACGCTCTAGAAGGGATCTTATAAACATGCGCATTCTTTGTGCACAATGGTGATGAGTTTTGTCGAGAGAAAGGGAGGGTCATTTCTCGCGGATTGCAGAGTGATCAAGTGATGAGATTAATCTGGGGCTTCCAAAGCTTTCTAGTACCGCAGGTGAGACGCGATCTCAGATTGTTTGTTTTTTAAGTCATGGATGAGTAGTTTTTTGTATATCCTTTATATATCTACAAAGTAGATTCAAAATATTTTAAATTATTTACCTATAAAATAATTTATTTTACTTTTAACAACAATATAAAAATTAATGAACGTTTTTTCAGAATATCATAATTTAAAATGACGAAAATAATAGCTCCGCGAGGTAATGGTTCAGCTCCAACTCTGAAACTTCTTTGTTGGGGGCAGAGGGAGAGAGTACTGTGGCAGTCACCGGTGCAATTTATTTATATCGGCTGTGAGAGAATACGCAATATGAATATGGCATACACTGTGATGGGATGACAACAAAGCCTTTGCCTACGTTGGTTGCATGGTGAATTTTGCCATGGAAGAACCTCCACTGCAGATATTCGCAGCGTGTTTTGTACTAATATTTGAACTTTCCCTACAGGAGTCGGAGCGTTGTATTCCATTATAGTCCATGAATTACAATTGTAAGGATAATTTTAAACAATTAAAACAAATTATACATAATGTAAAGCCTAAAATGTGAAATGTCTCACGAAAAACGTGTTAACACAGTTGACATCGGGGATATAGTATTTAGTATAGATTTTAGATAGAAAAGAGAAACTAATCAAAGAAAATTTGGTAATATCTTAGTAACAAATTTTTCATTTTATTTTGAACACGTTCACAGAACATCCAAACATTCAGAAGCATTGGCAGTTAAGTCTGAACACTGCTCAGTACTTGCAGAGAAGAGTGCAGTTGGGTACAGTGGTAGCTTGCCACTCGTTTCACAGTGAAATGTGAGGGCGGGGTCCGGCTTATCTCCGGCGAGGCTGAGAATGAGGGCGTGGCCCGGCGGAGGAGAGCACGACGGTTCTCTAGGGGCCATGAGGCGGGTCTGTCGGCGGGCGCAAGGGGGAAGGGGCGACGGGAGAGCCGTCTTCCACAAGGGCAAGGGTCATATTTCAGTGCAAATTGTTGGCGACTGCGGTTCTCCATCCTGCCCTTGCCGTCTCTGCCATCCCTTCTGCCATCTGACCTGTGGCCACGACCAGCAGTAGTCACAGTGCACTACTGTACCCTCCGCATTGATGTCATTTATCCTCCGTAGTGATGTATTTAATCTCTTCCATTGTATACTTTTTTATACTTCTGAAAATGTCATTTTAATTATGATATAATTTAACCTTGCAAGCGCCTATAAACAAGTATTCAATTAAATTGATAGGTCAAATGGTCTAATCGCTCGTAAAAATGCATGACATTTCCAAGAAGAGTTATTGGAAGAACAATTTAATTAATATCATTTTGTTGAATTTTGAGTCTTCAATAGGTTAGTTAAGATTTTTTTAAAAGATTAGATACAATATAAATAAGGTGATCAATTTTTCACAATAAAGAAGGACGAAAAAATTTAAGAAAAAAGTAGAACGTAAATAAATTAAACATTGTATTGATCAAACAAAAATACACAAATTATGCTTTGGTCCTTTTTAATTATTTAATTAAATGAGCATTTTTTCATTGACTGAATATTTTTTTGTCAATATACCATTCTCTTATAATATATTGACAATTTAAGAACAAGAAATATTTCTTTTATCTTGCATTTTTCGGAAGGTGCTGCAGTTAGAGTACCAACATTCAATATTGATTTCTCGCTTGTTCAAAAATCTGAAATACTGAAGCTGAAACTATTGAAAACGGCGAGAAATCTGTCGATCTAGCAACACTAATCGCATCTTTCCGAACTGTACCGTCACAAGATGCGTATCATTTCGGCGTGGCATCTCTGAATACATAAATTAATTAAGTTTAAAATATCGAAAAGGAGGACATTTAGGACAGTTTTCAATAAAGAACAGAACATACAAAAGGAGAACAGTTCTCCCTAAAGAAGACGATTGTTCACCTTAATATAAATAATACGTCAAACATTATATATAATAAGCAATATATATATAATAATATTAATAGAGTGTCTGTATCGGTTTTGTTGCAGTAGACTTCTTATGTAAAACTCTTTTTCATGTTATTGTCATTTTTCCAAAAAATATCTCCACATCTTGGAGACAAAGGATACATTTTTATAACTCATATTCAAAGGCTTCGCCAGGTTCAACGGTTCGAATTTTGTGACGTTCCGCATGAATAACCCCTGAACATGCATGCAAGTGAAGGGCTCATTATAAGTCAACCACGATCGGGACACCATGTTCCAAGTTGTGCCGCAATGCAGTTTCTCTGCCTCCGCACCAGATGGCGCATGACTGACGGTTGCTGACGGACGCAGATGGTTGCGAGTGGCGCGCCATGTTTCGGCGGCCGGCTGCCCCGCGCCCACTCGCCTGATGCACGCTCCCTAAATTTCGCGTGAGTACCGCGCGCAAGATGCCAAACCGCACCCGCAGCCTGCGTTGGTGACAGCCGTCACAAAGTATGGCGAGCGTTTGCTTCACCAACATCCTGCACATCGCGATACGAATTGATGCCGTAACTTCAGACCAAAAATATATGTAGAAAGAAACGACAAAATATGTACATAAATGTGTAACGAAAAAATAAGAAAATGTAACAAATATGTAAACTAGTTGTGAAACAATTTTGAACTTCCGTAATTTTAGAAAAATTACAGAATGCCACAACGATTAGTTACGCGACATTATTATGAGTTCTTGCTATCCACGGATGAAGTTTAATTAAAAAAGTTGGAGCCATATTTTAGAAAATGACGTCGAGGCTTCATATAAAGTACCTTAAAAATCAAAATATCCGTTTAAAACTCGCAAACTCGAGAGTTCGTTCAGATCGACTGGGTAATATCAATTTTGGAGTAAATCGTCTGAACGGTTTAGGCGCTAGCGACCGCAGACAGACGGACAAGCAGGCAGACGGAAGCTTTGCTGGGAATAGTTGTTCGGAATCAAGGACCCACAAAACGTGGATTGTGACCACACAACGTTTCAGAGAAAGTAATATTCTATAGGTAGAATAGGAAGAAGATAACCGACATTTTCGTTACCAGTGTTATCTTTTCGTTACCTTTTGCAAGTGTTATTGGTACATTTACCGGTATACTACATGTCAGGCAATAAGATTTTTTGGGGGTGGAAAATCGTGTTTTCCCCGCAGCATTAACATACTTTTTCTATATTTCGTAAGGAGTACGAGAAAAAGTAAAAGCATGTTGAAAATATTTATTTATTTGTAAAGTAATTAATCATTGTTAAATGGTATTTTTACATGCAAATTGAAAGTTTTTTAATTGATTCATCACAGATAATTAGCATTTAAGAAATTCTGTACCTGATGTCCACCATGATCACCTTTTAATTATGTAATAAAAGGTATATTTAAAAAATAGTTCTTTTGGAGCTCGTATTGTTTATAATTTCCTGGTTTTATCTGAAACTTTCTAGCCATAATTTAAGAAATGTAATTTTCTTGTACTATTCTAAACGATTTCAATTCAGAATGTCTATCTCGTTGGAGATGATCATAGCGTCTACAATGCAGACCAGATTGCCGTATCGGTGCCCCATTATCGTGTGTCAGGAGATGGTCGAACAGCCCTCGTCGTCATTACCCTCCGCTCAATCGACTCTCGATTGCAAGAGGCGCGGCGCTGCGGCCCGGCCTTTGAGAGCAGGCCCCTGAAACGCGACGCGGCGAGACCATGGCAGCCGTGTCGGCGTCAGTACGTACCCCCACACGCTGCGGTAGAATGCTCCTGCGACAGTAGATGTCGAGGAGCAGAGAAACGCCGTAGGACCTTGATTTTCACATGTGTCGGGTATTAGCGCTGTTGGAAAAATGTAACATTCTTTCACCCTCTTTTATAACATCAACATTTTTTAATTCATGGTGATATCTTTCTAGAAATTTCTTCTCACCTTTTCTGTTCTGCAATTACCATATTTTCTTACAAGCTCTGTGAGATATATCATTCTGACCAGGCACTGACTGTTGCGGAGCACCCTATCAAATATTTACTAACAGGGAGAAATCACATTGAAAGATCTGTGTTGAAGCGACTGTATTTAGCCGGTGATTGAAATGAATAAAATGGCATCATTTGGTGGATGAAGTGAATCTCTCGGTTTACATACCGGCAACACCAGTTTGACTGTTGTGTGCGACTTGGAACGAGTGCGTTTGACATCGCTTGAAGGAACGGTTATTAAATAATATTAAAAGCCATTTTATACACACTGAATCTGTAGGAGGAGAGATATATTTTGAAATATATTTACAGCCAATTTTGACATATATTTAAGTAATAAATGCAACAATTACATATGTTAGATAAAATCTAACAGATAGCTCGTAACACAAAAAGGCCAAGAGTAACTGAGGAGTATGATGTGCGTGTTTCAATAAAATAACTATATCTATAATTATATTTTAACATTACGAGGGATTAGCACGGGATTTCCGAATTTCCTCTTACCATGTTTTATGAATACAGTAAGATTTTTAGTTCCCTAAAACAGAGGCCTTCATTTGGCGTGGTTTGGCTCCGCGCCTTCCTTTAGCATCGAATTTTAACACGAAAATTTTGTTCAAAATAAATTACTTTAGAAAAACTTAATAATTCATTTTACAGTATATCTTTAAATAAAATGCTTTTTTTAAAATCCTAACTCCTATACAGAGAGAAATTCAAGTAACGTTTTCTTCTAAAAATTAACTTGAAATATTTACCTGAAACGTTTTCATAAATAATTGTGGATTGTAATTAAATTACGTGTTACTTCTTTTGAACGAAGCGCACTTGTTCACGGAAAGTTTTAATTTTATGTAATTTCCTTCATTCCTAATTTCATTCTATAATAAATTGTACAAATTTCGAACGCAGAATGGATGTTACGTTAAAAAAAGTTTATATGCGTTTTCATTCTTTTTGTAAGTAATGCCCAGTGGTAACGTTAAATATTATGTCGAAGACACGCATGCCAGTAAATACGCGCAGGATGAGAAAAGGAGGCAAAACACAATTAAATATTTGCATTTTTTGAGTCAAAATCTAATGTTTTGTTTTTGGATTTTCTCCGAGCTCCTAGATATTTTACAAAACAACAGACGCCTCTCACGTGGCCGGAGGCTACATAGTTTTCTTCCAATTTCTGCTCACATTAGAAATGGGTAATTTAGATTACTGAAGAAAGTAAGTATTAACAACTATTACAACAATATTCAGGAAAACTAATTTATTCCAAATCAATTTTTTTCTCATAACCAAGCTTTGAGAATTGCTAATGGAGAACCTACACCTCACCAATTGGATGCATTTCAAGCTCAAGAACTTTCACTAGCTCACACATTTCTATATAAAGAGAATAAATATAATCTCGAAAAAAGTACCCCAAATAGAAATTAAAATAATCTGTAATAATACACTTTGGATTCTTTACAATACTCATTCTAATTAAACTTCAGAGAATATGGAGAGGAAAAATTAATTACATAAAATGGAACAAATAATTCATAGACATTAGTAAAAGTTCATACACCCAAGAATACACCGTTGGAGGAAAAAATGAAAACGGAGACGGATAATTCATTCTCATGACTTTAAATTGACACAGACCCTCCAGACACTAACTTCCATGAAAATTGCAGAATTGTATTCCGTATGACACTCCTTACGAAAAATTGACAAATCTGAGAACCAAAACTATAAGGCCTATCATATTTAGAGACTCTCTCTCAAAAATAAGTAGAGATAAACCTCAAATCAAGATCAGAAATAAACAACTGCATTTAAGAAATCCCCTATAATATAACTAAAATACAAAAAAATAATGTAAGTGATTCGATAATTTCTTAAACAGGAAATTTTTGTTACTAAAATTTCCATACCAAAATTTATTAATATATGTTTAGACCAAAATTGATGGCGAATATTAAGCCGTTAGTCAACCCAAAAATATATATTTCAAGGCATCTGAGGAAATATTAATTGCAAAATAAACCTTCCGAACATTCCAGCCGAACATCTTTTGGTGCCCATATAAAAGTAGCAACATTTATAAAATGATAAAAATGGGACTTTAAGACTAGTTTAAAAATGAATAGAAGATAACAAATTATCGTACCGAAATGAAAAACATATCACACAAATTTTACTGCATTTAATGTAATCATCTCCCCTTCCTATTTGTGATTAATGTACTTCTCTATCACTTCTTGCTACGGAGTGTAAAAATAACAAATTTCAGAAAAATTTGAATTTTGAAAACGTTAACAATAATAATTTAAACTCGGACAACACCCAAGAAGTAATAAAAAAAATGTAAGGGCTATGAACTATTTGATAACATTTAATCAGTAATTATAAAATGTCTTTGTTGAACTATAATTGGTTTTCAGTATCGCTAACGATCTTGAGTCATATTACAGAAATATCTCATTATCCTCAAAATGTGATTTAAAATGTTGAAAGATTTAGAATAAATTTAGGTGCTAGGGTTGCTGCTAGATAGCGTGCGAACGTGTCTATTCGCATTCTCCAAATATAAATAAATCTTTAGGTTTTCACAATCTTTTGTTCTATTATATTTTTTTAACATATGTATTATTTATAAACCAATATCAACACTAACGTTCACTTTCGCAAGCTAAGATGTACTCTCTTATTGGAATAGTAACCTTTTCGCAGAATGAAAGCAAAAACGTTCCTTTCGGTTCGCCGTCACTTGAGGGCGCGCAATGCGTAGAGGCAGGTAGGTCTGCTGATAGATAGCGCGCCAGGCCTCTTATCTATGTCTAAGAGTACCCATTTGGATTTTATAAAAAGAAACAACGTATTTCGTGGCAATATTTTGTATCGAAACTCAACTATAGACTGGATTCTGAGCATTCACAAGTATTTCTGCCAATTTTGGGCGCAAGCGCTTTGGTAATTGGATAAGTTTTGAGATATATGCAAACATCCACACACACGCACAATCATACATAAATATATACATACATACGTTTACAATTTTTATACAATAGAAAACATGCACAAGTGAGTGAGTGATTGAGTGAGTGAGCGGGCTGGCGGGCGAGAGGGCGGGCGGGGAGGCTGGCTTTGGGTAGGCGGGCGGGTGGGTATAACATATCACAACAGCAGTATAATAATTAAAAAAATAAAGTAATTCATAATTTGGTGATCTTGTGAGAATGTTTACATTTCATTTGTTTCTGACAACCAACATTGTTTGAAAACAAAAACAATACAAAAATTAGAACAGTTTGAATGGAGGCAAAGAAAAATGACTTCATTATGATTTGTAACATAAATAACACTTGCAATTTCACCTAATGCTTTAAATCATAACTCGGACTCACCTCCCAGAAAATGCTTCTTATCATGGGCTTTTGTGCTCTCCATACGCACGTGTTAAAGCAAAGTTATTTCCCCGAGGTTGTTATGCCACATAAATACGAATAAATTCATGAAGGGAGAAATTGCAAGGACCCTTATCTCTCGACGGCAGCGTCTGGCGCTAGGTGGAGATGAAGGGATGGAAGGGGAAGGGAGAGGCAAAACGAAATTCGCTTTTCTCCTTTGGGAGGAAACCTCACGTTCGCTACCTAAATTCAGCCCCCGCTATTTCATTTCTGACAGAGCCAGCAAAACGTTGGAGAAACAGTTCCAGGTTGCTGATAAATGATAAGAAAACAGCTTGATTTAGGTCACTCAGGACATACGGATCTACTGTCGTACCTCTCAAAACCACATACGAGTACTACACTATTGATTCATTGATTATTTCGTGTTTCCGTGAGCGTCAACGGCTACGGTCATTATTCCCGCAAGTGTAGTCATGTTTTCCCTCGTGAGGAGGCGGTGATCTTCTCTCCCCGAATGGTGAGATCTGGTGACGACCTCCACGTCGAGTAGCGGCTTTTCCCCAACCAGGCATCTCCCACCAGCGGGGCACCGTTCCATCCGGGACAAGCTCCAGGCTCCCGACTGACCTATTGTCAATGTGTTATGACACTCGGAGTTACTTAGGTAACTAATAGATCTGCTAACGGGAGCCATACACACCCTATTCGTAAATTCCGCTCAATGAGCAAAACAGATTCACTCTCTAATTTGTAAAACAAATAAGACTTTTGCAACCGCCACGCGACCAGAAGAGAATCACGCAATCCACAAAGGTATACACGTTTCCAGTTGAGTCACTCGCGTGACTTACATAGCCACTCAACAAACTCATGGTGATGGTAGTCATGCACGAAGCTCACTGGACCACACTCCTGCCAGTCTGACATTTAAGTGCGTCTGCAGTGCAGTGCGTCTGCGTGCATCTGCAGTAGCTGGCAGATTGAGTAGGACAAGATAAAACTCCACACGGTGGGGTTTAAAGATAGAAGGAATAGGCAGAAAAGTGTATTAATGGATTCGGAAGTATCTTCTTTTAATGGAAACAATGCATATGAGAAATTTTTAATTCACGCATATTTTTATTACAACTGTTCGTTCAAAAAATGTTTTATAGAAATGAAAAAAGTATTCATACAAAAGAACTAACAACATCTACTTAAATGAGAATTCATCACAACACACCATTGTTGCAATTTAATTTTTCATTAAGCTCGAATATGTTTGTTAATAATTAGCATAGAATAAACGTATTGTGTTTACAAAATATATGGTCATTTTTAACAAATTTCATCCACTTCAATTGCTATTGTCGGTCCTAACTACCGTGGACAATGAGAACACTGAAAAAATAATATTACAGTATATTATTATGATTTATAAAAGAGATATCGTATTAAAGAAATAAGAGAAAGTAAATTATCAGTACATTCCTTAAAAAAGGAAATTTGTGCAAATACTAGCAACAGAGATTGGAGTTGACGTTAATATAATCTGCCTCTACGTTTTTAATGTTCAGCATTTTCACAATATACATGTGGACACCTTTTCCACAACCCACCAACGTTTTTCATTTTCATCTTAAAATACAACAAGGAACTGTCAGACCACCACAGCTTCTCTGGCGTGAACCTCTTCTAACGACAGACTCGTGAATCTTCCCCAGCTCAATAACACCCTTTTGGCTCTTTCCTCAGTGTATCTTATCTCTCGCGCCATATTTTCTTGATGAAGGCGTTCATGGAAGCAACTACCGGCCCATTGTGCTCTTGTCTCTATTACATGCCCCGTCGTTTATCGTCCCTGCTGTGTTAACGTTCTCTTTTCAGAAGAAGGCCTAACAAGGGAAGCCGTCGTGTCGAGGTATTCAGGAAGATATTGGATATACGGAATTGAATCTTCAATAGCGATAGCTACGAAAATCTTTACCAATATCGTTTCTTAAGTCGAAAAACTGTCTAAAATAACTGCTAGAAGTGCAGTTTTAAAATAATACTATTTTTGTTTTCAACAATGTTTTGTAATTCCCTTTCATATTTTCTCAACAAGTCTGCCATTTAAAACAAGTATAAGTAACTTTAATCAATTACGGGAAATTAAGCAAGCGACATTCCACTGTCGCAGAACTTACAAAAATAACTAAACTTTTGCCTATAGTGATAAAAGTTTTCTTTCGTGGATGTGAAATCACCGAAAAGTACGTAAAAGCATACAAGAAAGTACAAAGAATCCAAAACAAGTTCTAGAAGATACAAAAGTGTTTAAGGGGCCCGGAAAGGCAAAAATGAAAAAAAAAATCAATTTTACTTTTTAACAGTTCTAAACAGTATGATTTCCCCTTTAAATAGTACATACTCTTTTGTCGTTCCTAAGTTGCTGAATGTATTTTTTTAAGAACGTGAGAGGGGGCGCGGCGCCCGTAAGGAACTGGCAATATTTCTACTGGTCGAATAAAGTAGTATGGAATTTCGAATTTTCTAAAACATTTTTGAATTGCCCGCCCTATGTGTGAAAAATACTATCCGAAGTTGGCTGCAATGTTATTTGTGAACTCTGTGACGTTATTTGATGTTCATTTGGCTCTCAAAGTTCAAAATACACAGACCTACTAGTCCACGCCTGTAAGTTTTGATGTGTTGTGTTGCTGTTTGTTGTGTTGTGTGATTAGAAAGATATTTGATAGTATATTTCTTAGCTACGGTTATCGATTTCTTCTCAAATGGGAAAAAGTTTCCTTCAAGTTTTTAAAAAGAGAAGAAATGTCTGTAAGCGAAAAGCTGTACAAAGTGTGAGCTTGGATACAGATCCAACTGAAAGCAGTGCTGAGGTCATGTCATTGTGCGAGAGTTCATTGCAAAAGATGATGAGTGGAAGTGAAAAGAAATACGATACAGAAGGGCGGAGAAAAAATGTCAATTAAAGTTTTGACATGAATTTCCTGAATTATAATTTTTTTGTGTCTTGTAGGAAATGCAGTTGTGGAGGTTTACTTCTAGAAACAGTGCGACGTAGTGGTCTAGCAACATATTTTGAGCTTTATTTTGTGAAGGGTGATTACCAGTGTTTTTTTGTAATTCAACAACGTTTAATTTCAATTTAAAATTTTATAGTGTTAATGTAAGAGTAGGGTATAGTCTACGGACAATAGGAAAATATTCTGCAGCAGTTAGTGTGTTGTATGGTATAAGGTCTTCCTACTTCTCCCTCAAGATTTGGAAAATATAACAACACAATTGGAAATAGAGTTAAGGGGGCAGCATTAAAATGTATGGAAAATGCTACTAAAGAGGCCATTGATGAATTTATCTGCTGCATCTGCTGCTCATGATGGTTTGTGGCAAAAACGAGGACGCACATCTCTAAATGGTGTAGTTGCAGTCACTAGTGTTTACCACATGCTGTTTACCGTAAGTTGTATTTTTTCTTACAATGTGTACCTCTTCTCAAAAAGTATTAAAGATAAATCCATGAAATTTTTAGGAGTGCTACACCATGTTATTAACAATATTTGAATACAGGGTTTTTACATTTTCTCTATTAGATTTAAAAAAAATTGACTTCTAATATATAAAAATGTAGAAATTTGCTAATGTTCAACGAATTATTTTTTTAAACAATAACTCTGCTAGATATGGCAAATTCTTCAGTTTAAAAGATGAAGAGTAGATAGCATGCTCTCTATTTATTCCAAAAATGTTTATTATATAGTTTCTGAGAAAATATACACTAAAACTGCTACGATCTGCGTCATTTTTGACGTCTGTAATATTTTATTTGTTTCTTTATGTTTTTTTCACGCTAATTTCAAATCTGCAATCGTTATTTCCACATCATTTTCAGTTTTCTATCTACAATCCAATGTATATTTTTGACATTTCTGGTCTTTATTAGATGTTAATGCTAATTTTTAGAAATATTTTATTTTTAGACAGAATGTTATAATTACTTGATCGATATAATTAGATAATCACATGTTAAAGATATCTAATTTTCATTAATTTATATGAATAGTATAAAAGGAAAAATAACCCAAATATATTTTGCTACATGTGTGGTAAAGTGACGTTGCCAGGGAAAGAACAAACATTAAGAGTACACCATTTGTGAAGCCAAGTCATTACGTTTATTTTGATATGAAATCCGAGAGATCCGTACAAGATATTTGTTCCATATCTTTGATGTCGAACATGTGTTAAGTAGGCTTAGATGATTGAACAAGGGAATCGTAAATACAATTACCCTTCAGTATACCTATGGTGCGGGTGGAAGGAAAGGATCAATTAAGGATGCTACGTTTGCTTCACAAAATTACAAGGTAATTAATGTTGAGAGACTTTATTTTATATTTAAGAGGTACAGGGGTATCTATGTCGCTGGGACATCAATATGGTGGCTAGATTTTGTTGGTGGCTGAAAAGGGATGAACCTGGAGCCAGACATCAACGAAAGGCGCTTAAGTAATCATTTCTATAAAATAAATTGTCTTTTGTAAATAAATCCTTTAAAATGCAATTAAAGAAAGGAGAAATAGTTACATTGATTTCAATCATTCATATTTATTACTCACGAGGGACAATATAGAAAAGGTCTAAGGGAGTAGGATTTTTTCACTATTTATGTTTGTTTAAATAAAATGTTCTATGAACAAAGAATGCGCTGAAACTATCTTGTATTTAATTCACTTAATAGTTACCTTCCTATAATCTGCTGTTATTTTCACGTCTTTTATCAAGTTAACCCTTTATAAACAGAAAATGTCGTAATGGTAAAAACAGAATGCGTAGTAGTCATAGGATCCATAGTACAAAAAACTAGACGCCATTGAGGAAAAATAATAATATTTTCATGTTCAGCTTGGTCAATTTCTATAAAAACCGTTGAAAAATTTAAATATCATAAACTTTTTTAAAAACGCAGACCATTGTAATTTAACATAGGGTAAGTTAGGTTTTACCGGACACCTAATGGAAGAAAAAACATTGCAATAGGTAAGCATGGATGCTAGATGAGGGTCATTTGACCCCTATGACATTCTCACCGCTCCAAGCGTCAAGCTTGAGCCGTGAAAAGACAACTAACTCAGTAATTGCACAACGGGTGAGTCTGGACTTATTATTGAAAACGGCTACCACGGAAAGAAATCCTGCTCTTACCAGAAAGGCAGAGGGGCAATTTGTCATTTCTGCGATCAGCGCATCCAACCTCAACGTTTCAATCTGAACTTTCCCTCTTCCGCGAAATAATGTCTAGAGTATTGGAAATGTCACCCATATCGCAGGAAGAGTGAATTCCTCCACACAAGTGGCAAAAAGATTTCCAAACTCATTAGTCTTCTTTCAGCTGGAAATGATGTTACGCCGCTTGAGCCGTGAAGTGGGCTGGGGAAGGGGGGTGGGTGGACTCACTTTGCTCGCTTTGTCGTCGTGTCGGAGCAGCAGAGCGGTAAGTTGATTTGTCGGTTCCGCGTTGGACGCGATCTCCTCGACCTTCCCCTCTCTGCTTCCCTCTCCCCTCCTGACCGCGAGAGGGAGAGGAAGAGGAAGAGGGAGAGGGGCAGATACGGCAGCGTTGCTCCGGATCACCCGCAGAACAGGCGGCTGCTGCGCCAGACGCGCGGAGGGGATAAGGCAGCTGACGAAGTTACGGCGACAGCGCCGGGCGCGCTACTCTTTTACCCCTAGCGCTCTCTGTTGCTCTCTCTCTCTCTCTCTCTGTCTCTCGCTGGCACTATGCTCTCTCGTGGAGTCCCTCTAGTACGAGTATGGCAGATAGGATCAGTGACACAACAACGATGTATGCTTTGGTGGGTCTTTTGAAGGGAAACTGAATTTAACATGTTCGTGGGCAAAATTAAAGCCAAATTTTGTTGAAGGAAATATCGTTTTAAGTAAAAGAATCCAATTCTCAGTGCAGGGAATTAAGAAATGATATGACCACATATGGTAAAACATAAAAAAATACCATTATTTTTTCATATCTGAAATGCTATTTTTTACTTACATTGACAAAGCAGGAAAAATGTGAGAATTAAAGATAGTACGTTTAATCTTACAAATGGAAATAATACCTAAAGTATACGTCAACTATTTAACTCTCTTATTTGACTGAAAGCACATTTTTAGACAACAGCCGATGACCGATTTAGATACGTCGGTTTACGTATACGTATTTAGATACCAAATACACAAACTATTTTAAGCACACATCCAAATATTAGCTTATTTCTAAGGATTTTTCTGTATGCAACTAGAATAAAAGTATTTTATTTGTATATGACCCAAGAGCAACAATATTCAAGGGAAAGTGGAAATAAATGAGAAAGTAAACTGCAAATTTGTGGTGGCATAAATGTATGATAATCAAGTATTGCTTAAAGAGGAACACTGGCTCTGTAGTGCCAAATAATGGCGCTGCCAGTCGGGTCTTTAACCACGTTTGGTTGCTCCTGAAGTGTTATATCTCTGCTAGTTGGAGGATCACATGAACAATTTGTAGTAAGTGGTGGGACACTGCCCACTTATGTTTCTATGAATTAGTTCAAATTCAGTAATTAGAAATAATTTTCTTACAAATGAATACTGGATTGTTTTATTTACAAGGAATTTAGAAACTGAAAATACATCAATTTGTCTAATGGTCTGTTAATGGAATTAAATAACACATTTGATAAATAACAATAACATTTAATGTATTATTTACCATTTGGATTGTGTAATTCTAAAGTACCTGTAACAAATATTGTACTTCAGCGGCAGGGCCAATGACCCGCATCTCGATCAGGTTTTAGTCCAGTTTCCGTGATTTTTGAGCAAATACTGAGATCGCTCCTCGTTTTATTCTGGACATAAGTGTAACTTCAAATTAACTTCTTCCCATTGCACGTCACACATAGTTTTTAACTGTTTTTGACGTAAATAAATAAATTAAAAAAAATGACAACCTGTCTTCATGTGGAAAACGCAGTACGAACTTGTGGGATGCAGTGTAAAACGAAGTGATCGTTTTAATATAATATTGTCAAATTTCATATTGTTTTACAGCTTTCTTTTCATAATATACTTTTAGAAATATTTTCGAACGAGTTCTTGAAAACTTAAATATAATGCGTTAATCGCAATTTTTATTTCAAAACGATGGTTTTCACTAGCATTCAGTAATTTAAACGACATATTAGTGGTTTTCTCAAACTATCGGGTAGATCTCGAAATCGCCGTTCCTGTTTATGTAGTGAAAATGAATGATACTTAAAATTTTGGCTGTGAAATCTGAATAATTGTCATGAGAGCGGATAAAAATATCTTTAACTGCATTCGAGAGGCAAAAATTTGAAACAAAGTTATTCGGTAATTGAATTATTGCCTGTTGCATTGAAATGATTAATATTCAGCTCAAATAATAATACACGGTCTGATACCACAGCGTAATTTCAAAATTTATTTTTTTCAGAAATTGAAGAACAAAAGATTCTTAAAGTGAATGATATCCTCTCTCGCATCAGACGCTCTCGCAAGTAACATCGCTAAGGTGGTCAAAGAATGCAAAGATTTTTTAGAACATACATTATACGTGTGAGTACACGAGACCCTCATTTATTCCAGCAAGCCAACACATTCAACATATATTAAATGGTGTTTAGAGACTCTCACGAAGATCTTGTGTAGATGGAGTCACAGTATATTGCGAAGAAACCCACAGCAAGCACTAACACCTCAATTATGGAAGATAACCATATCCGCTTAGTTTTCTTTTACGTTCACCAACGGAGCTGCTAGGACGTGGATTTCCTTCTAGCCAGGCTGTGTGGCAAGAGGAATCTGTGCGCCGTTTGCACTTGTGTACCGACGGTGGCCAGTGCCGTTTCGCGACCGGCGAATTCCCAGCTCGCAGATGTTTGCTTTGGTTCTACGCCGCTTGCTGAGAGAACCGCAGCAGACGCGATGTTTTAAGAGAAAACTCCCGCTCCGCCCCACCTTGCTATGTTCCACACTCGCTGCTGTACTTCTTCCGTGCTCTTTCTCTTGTTCACACTCCCTATGTTTATCACGCCACGCTCCTCACCTCACGATCCTTCACTTTTCACTCCATCTCTCCCACGTCACGCCCTTTCACTCTCATGCCATGCTTTTTCACTCTCACTCCATGGTCTCATCGTCTCTCATTTCACGCTCCGAATGTTTTTCTCTGAAGGCACGCTCCTCACGTCTCTCTCGCGTCACGCTCCCTCACTCTCGCCCCACGCTCTCAAGGTCTCTCCCGCCTCGTTCCTGACGTTTTTCTCAGAACACACGCTCCTCACCTCTCCCACTTTACGTTCCGTGTCTCTCATATCAGGCTCTTTCGTTCTCACGCCGCGCTTTCAACATCACTCAGGCCACATTCCTGTCGTTTTTCTCTCAAGCTATGCTACTCACATCTCTCCATCTCTTTCACGTTACGCTGCATCTCTCTAACGCCACGCTCCGTCACTTTCACACTATACTTTCTCGCCATATTCTTCTTTCCTTTCCAACTCAATTTTTTATCTCCATTTCAAGGCTCCATGCCGCTTTGTCACGATCCACTCTTCGTCGTCCTTGGACGCACTACTTCTTTGTTCTCAACGCACTTTTCTACCGTGCAAAGTTCCCCCTCCCTTGGTCATTTTGGATTTTCTCTGCCCTTTGCGCCTTCCCAACTTCCTCCCACCGTCTCCGTCCGAACTCCTCACTCCCATCCCCTCTTCTCTTTCCCGCTCCTCCCTCTCGCGTTGCGCTCTTTCTCTTCCGGCCGGAGCGGCGACCTCGCACGCCAGAGCGCCGATGGCAGCCCTGACAGACGGACGAAAGGTACGAGGGAATATGAGCTCCGAAACTCTCTTTCGTAACGGCGGTCTCCGGAGGGCTATTTCGAGTTTGCTCATTAACCGGCGGCTCGCTCATCCGCCAACGAACTGCTCATTACGGTAGGGAAATGGACCCCGCAAGAGCCTCGTAGAATGTTGGCTATTGTTTTTGGCCTCGAAATGTTGGAGGTTGTCCAAGTAAGGCAAAGTTCAGTGTGTCTCGACTTACCGTTTATGCATATTCCAGTGTTTCCCCATTAATAAATCAGGTTAATTTTATAAAATTAAAAGTACTCATAAAAACAAAGTTAAATGTCAACAATAATTATTTACTGTATTTTTTTCTATTTTGAACATTTGACTCGCATGAGACTCGGACCTTCTGTTGACGCAACGGCAGGGTTGCAAAGAGAAACGGGAAGAAAGGTATGGGAAAGTTCTGAGCGCTTCTTAAAATTATGAGGCTTTGTACTGCACTTTCGAAATGTTAGTGTCCCGTGGGAGATTTTGAAAGACTTTGCTAGTTACATGGTCTCTCGCTTACCCGCCAACAAAGTGCTCATTATGGCAAACGGTAGTTGGAATCTACCCCAAGGAAGCGTGACATCTTTCTATTAAACTCTCATTAATTGCTCAGATTAGTAGAGTCTTATGAAACTCGCATTCCCGTAATGAAATGCAGATTGGAAGGCAATAGTTATAAGGGAAGTGCTTAATTGTTTCATGGGAATGAATTTTGAACGTTTATGCGGAACAGAAATACTTTCAAATATTATCAACTGAAAAAATAGCTTACTTAAATCCACACCACTTCCGGCTGCGGTGGCTAAGCGCATCAACTGATGACTCTGCAGTGCCTCTGACTTGGAAGTCCTAGGATTTGAGTCCCTGTGGTGGCAGGATTTTAGACACTACCTACATACTAGATAGGTCGAATTCAGCCACTGTCTGGAGAATAATTCTGGCGGTGAGCTGCTCTGATCAGTAGTTTTCCTCTGTTTTCCCGATTAATATTAGGAGATTATCAGAGCAGTGCCCTAATAAACGGGACATGTACCGCGCACTATATTTCCTTCCTATTCACTATCATATTCTCTCTTACACACACACACACACACACACACACACACACACACATATATATATATATATATATATATATATATATATATATATATATATATATATATATGCAATACTCTATTACCCATGTCATGCGATCTGTCAGGAGCCCGGAGCTTGCCTCGGCTGGGGCGGTGTTGCGCTGATGGTAGATAGCTGGAATACCTACAATAGATGTGTGCTTTTATTGTGGCGAATTGTCTAGGCGACGCTGTAGCTCCGTGGGCGGCTTGGGTGGTTGGTTCATGTCCCAAATGCCACAATATATACAACAAGATTCACATTTCCTGACATCTACTTGTGGATTGACCCTGTATGGTGCAGATCTGCATCAAACGTTCCTTCTGTTAACATGATTACTATTATTACTGTTATAATTGTTACTATAATAATAATAATTAATAATAATGATAATAATAATAATTATTATTATTATTATTTCTATGAATGTTTCTCATACGAAGGTGCTCTTACGAACTGTATTAAACGACATAATGCCAAAATCACAAATAATAGATTCGGTTGCTTATAAATCTTGGCTACCGTCTAGTGTACAGATATCCACTGCCTCCACGATTTGTTCCATTTCTACCTGATTGCATTATTAACTTCAAAATTACTTCGTTGGCATGCAGTGATAACAGATTTGAGAGTTTTAAGGTTAAAAAATCTAATATGTATATTGTTATTAAAGAGACAAAAATACCTAAAAAATAGTCATACATAACTTAGAAATACTCTGAAAATTTTTTTTTGTGAATCTACATTCACAAGGGTTTCTCTGCTCATATTTCAGCTGCTTAAACACACTGTGCCCTGAGTGAACTCCAAGGAAGGTCTATTGTGACTAGTGTTGCATAATACCAGAGCGGTTTTCCCATCGTCAAAAGAACGCGCGCGCAAATGTACAGTGGCGTGCTCATCATCTGGTCGCCAATGAGCCGACGCGGGAGCACCCGCTCTTCGCCGGGCCCAAACTACTGCGCGGTTCGCAAGCCCCAGTTCAGAGCGACACCACCGCGTTTTGCATCCAATCAGGACCCCATCCACTCACCCCGGATGTAAAACATTCTCGTTTCAGCTGCACGGCAATTTATCTCCAGCACACAAAACTGCATTCCACGTAATTGCGCATTCGCACATAGGGATCGGTAATTTTGATTTGCTTTTAAAATGCGGATCGTTTCCCAATCAGGTTTAATGAACGTTACATGTGGGTAGAATTTTGCGGGCTGTGAAAATTCACAAACGCACCTACACGTATATACTTATTAGGGATGAATATTCATTACACCCAGATAAATATGCGAAATGCTGATTAGTAATAGCTTCTTAACAAGTACTCGTACTAAAAATCTCTTAAAAGACATGAAAAGTAGTTTAATGAAGAACAGATATTTTGCAATGTTGACATGTACGATTGTTTGTCAGTTATCACTATAAAGTAATGAGGCATTTAAAATAATAATTTAGCGCAATCATCATAACAAGTAATTTTTTAGAGTTTAAATATATTTAAATCGTTGATGAAATAAAAAATAGTTGTCAATCATGAAAACTTTCTACGCAACTCGAGACTATTTAACTGCCCTTGAACAAAGTTATAGTTTTCTTTGTTTATCGGTGATAGGACAAAAATGTACCGATACCTCCAATTTTTGAAAATGAGGATCAGCTTTGGATAGTAAGCTTAAAATTTATTAATACGATGTTCAAACTGTTCATATTTGCACATTATATTTTTTCTTTAAAACCAGAGTGTACATTAAAAAAATACCGTATACAGATGGCTCTTGAGCTCCGGTATGAGCAGTGGAAATTGTGACATTATTTCGAGCTGAATCGTTTCACAAAACTAGAACCCCGGGTGTTAGACTATTTCGACATCAGTTTTAGATGAAACTCACACAAGAGATTAAAGAAACAGTTGGTGGGTTCCTTGAGATATACACCTTGTTAAAATAAATATAAACATCTGTAGTGTAAAATTTGATTTATAATAGAATTTAGCTTTTAAATAAATTCTCGTACTGCAGGCCAAACTGCGGAATTTCACTATCATTATAGAGAATTTTTAATATTGTAGTTTCAAATACGTCTCTGCCCACAAACCATCTGCACACAGCCCCTTTACGAAACCGCCTTTCTTTCTCAATATTTTTTGTACGTTCGTTCGTAAGTAGTAAGGGACAAAGGAATATCACCGTTCACTAGTATTCTTTAACCTCTGGTTATTTTCCAAGTCAGCGAAGGAAAGAGAAAGAATACCTTTTTGGGAAGAAACTCGGGATACAACGGTTTTTGAGGTTGATCAGCTGTTACGTGACTGAGAATTCCACACACGGTAGCACAAAAGATCGCTTTCTTTGTAGTTTCTTCTGAAAGACTCTTTATTATCTTCGTGGGACCCATGAAGTCTTGACGGTTTTCGCGAAACTTCACATTCTTTAACGATTTCTCCTCAGAGATTTAGTGAGACGCGAGATTTAAAAGCGTGTATATATCATGTAAAAGTAAATAGGTTTGATTCAGCTTTCAAGGGCTGAGAAATGAAAATGTATTGTTTCTGGCAAATTGAATATTTAAGTACGTACGAAATTCTATTGAAATAATTCATGTTTAGTTTAAATCTTGGGAAGACAGTTGGAGTAGCTAGCATGGAACAAGGAGACATTTCCATAATTGATAGAGATGTTCGAGCAAAACGGTATCTCACACAGTCTCTATAGAAATTATAATTTTTAGCAGATGCAACTTAAAACTGCTCTGTAGAGCTAATTAAAAAACATTCCTATAATTTTAACGAATCGCATTGACACTTTCCTTGTTAGTTACAAATACTGAAGATGCATCACATTAAATCGCAAATTAAATTAAAACGAACGAAAGTTACACATAAAGAAAACGTAGAATCTTGGAACATAAACTATTATCCATGAGATTTAGGGTAAAATTAAAATATTGTAACCAGTGATTCAGTAATCAAAATTACCACGAAATCTCAACCTCAAATTCATAGTTTACAGCAAATGAAAATGAGGCTTCCTACAGTGAACGTCCGAAAAATTGGGTTTCAGGGAGCCGCGTGATTGAAATGTGATATCTGTTGGGTTTGGAAGAATTCCAGATTTCACGGATGCTTTTTAAAACGAAAAGCATTTTTAATGTTTTTCTTAAACGTATACTGACAATATAAAACACGTCCCTAAGGTCATCAGTAAAATAGAATTTAACTTGTATCCGGACTTTTAGCTGTTATATGCCTTGCTGGCGTACAAAAAGAATGAACTGCCCATACAATTTTATGACAATTTCTCAGTATTAATAGGGAAAACGAGCGTCATAACAAAACAAACACAACCGAGAATTTGGAAATCTGACGATGACAAAAAATGTTAAAATATTTGCGATTTAATTCTAGTAGTGACTTTTTAAATCTCGTAGTTCACTAAAATGTTTTGTTTTCGAAATATCAATTTAAATATGTTTTATCTTATCTTTCTTTAGACTTCGAAAATTTATTCTTCAATTGAGTTGTGTAAGTAGCTGTAATAACGTTGGTTAAAAAGACTATGCCAACTAAAGAATTAAAAAAAGGTTTTAAGATACAGTTCTAGGAAACATGAATGCGTCTCGTTTTTATTTAGCCAACCAGGACGTCTGCCAAACCTTTGCTCTGGAAATGAAACCCCTTACTTTCATAATACGAAGTAAGCATCCCTATGAAATCCTACTTATGTAACTAAATGTATTTAAACGAATGTTATGCGGTATAGAACATTAAAATAATAAAAAGGATTATGTACATATAAAATTGTAAATACGTTTGATACAACACCAAGACGATGAGGTTCATATCAAACCTTGGGGCTTCAAATATATAGTCAGTTTAATATATTCTTTATTTCTAATGACATTTTGGTATAGATAATAATTTGTCGCTCACGGGTTTTTTAATACATATCAATCAACATACGGTATATATGGTACAATCAATACGTGGTACAGTGAAAATATGGTACATATTTTAACCGGAAAGTTATACAATGCCATTAAATGATAACAGTATCTACAAGGTGTATTGAAGCTGACTTATCTCCTTGCATGTTCTCAAAGCGTAGTGTTGCGTGATGGATGTTATTGCGGCTCGTCGTCCCTCTTCGTGGAGGTGTAGTGGAAGCGGGACTTTCGACGCGGCCTGTCAGCATAAGGAGATTCGGAATCCGAGATATTTCCTTCCGCTTCGGAATGAGGAGTTTCACATGAAGGAGACGGCGTTCGTGTACGCGAATGTGGCATACACTGTTGATATAGCTGAGATTCGCGATGTGATCGAATAGTTGAGCGCCCTTGATGTCCTGGGAAAGCTTGAGATGCCTGCGGTTGTTGAAATTCTCGCGACTGCTCAGTTATGGGGTGTAGCTGAGTTAATGGGTACGGTTGATAAGGCGTAGGTGGTCGTGGTGCTGCGGGAGGTTGATACTCGCAAGGTAATGGCTGGGGTGTAGGTGGTTGGAGCTGTTGAGATAACAGTGGAGGTTGATACCACGGGTTTGCCTCAACCGCAGTCTGGGGTTCCAAATCAGGCAGCAAGGGTTCTAGAGGCAGTGGCGGCGGCGGCGGCGGCGGCGGTGGACGCGGTGGCCGTTGTGGCATCAAGGGGCTCGCCATGAAAGGCTGTATTGACGGAGGTGGAAGGCCCGCTCGTAGAAGTTGAACGTACGATTGCGGTGGAGTCGGCGGCTTGGGCGGGGCCGGTGGCAGCGGCGGGGGCGGTGGAG
>BOPP01000040.1:9255142-9272071 GCA_017312745.1 Gryllus bimaculatus | reverse complement strand
AACGCAGTTCTGCGCCAGGGACTGTGACGCGCGTTGCCCGCTTGTGGCCGTGCGGGGTTCGTTGCATCAGGAGAGTAGAGAGCGTTGAGGCAATGTTGGTGATGGTGGTGAGAACGATGTTGATGGTGACCTGAACGAGGGTGGCGGCTGTTACGGGAGCGCGATGACGTGATGTTCGGCACGAGAATTGCCCTAGGCCTATTCCCTCTGGCGCCGCCGCTGCCCGCAGCGTCAGCGCGCGGTCGATATCGCGCCACGCACTGGAGGCACGCGCCCTGGCGGTGGTGGTCGTGGCCGGGCTCCCGCGCCTCGTGCTCGCCGCTGCCGCGGTGGCCCTCGGCGCCCTCCTCCGCCCCGTTCATTGCCTGCGCCCGCACCCCATCGATTCATTCATTAGAGGTTCTGGGTGCGAGAACTGCTAAGGTCATTAGTCCCATAAGTGTAGAACATATTTTTATGGCGGGAGGTGGCGGTGATCTTGCCCAGCTAGATAATGAGATACAGCACCGTCCTACCCGTCGGCTTGTGGGATTTTCCTTAACTAGGTATCTCCCACCAGCTGGACACTCCCCACTTTTTTAGTGTACTATTCCGGAATTCACCTGGTATTATTCGAAGACACCACGGGAAACTATTGATTACAGCAGAAATCTCACTATGTAGTTAGAGTCGAAAATCCGGCCAACGTCGGGACTCGAACAGCAGCACCTCCCGGTTAGAGACACTGTTGTGACACCTATTAATGCCCTGAGCCACCTAAGACGGTCCCGTATTCCCACACACAAGCGTGCTTGTCCAAAACACGTTCAATATTTAAGATATGGATTACATCCGGCAAGAGGGAAAATCTGCTTGGGATCGGAATGGAGGCAAAACGAAATCACTTGTCGAAAGGCATTTACGTAACACGTCGCATAACAAAACGAATGGTGTTACAACAGCACGTACTTTTTGGCATTATTTCTAAAACTGAATTTTCAAAAATTTTGAGTTCAACAAAAATGAGACCTGCGTTATTTTAAAGCGCCCTTTTCCTGAAACAAAATAAAGAAAATAATTGCCATTTTTGAAAACTTGTTTATAAATTTCATTAACTTTCAACCGAAATTACGCGAAAACTACTGTTCTTTGAAAACATTGAACATGACCTTACTTAAAGATCTATATGTTAGAATAGATTTGTTTTGAGAAAATCTGTGTAATCAATATTATATTTCTGCAATTTTTGCAAACACAAAATATTTGCCAAAACGCGCTAGTTTTTTACCGCTCTTTGCTACATACAAGGATAAAAATAAAGAAAACTTGGAGCTGTTTTTGAGAACAAATTGTTTTAAGTGCCTATATTTCACAAAAAATTACTCACGTTTATAAAATGCCGGACAAGAGTTTTTCTGTCGAAATATCTCCGATTTCCGCCGCACGATTAAAATGGTTACGAGTTTCGTGGTAACGGGACAAAGTAAAATCGATACACAATATTTTACATCGATTACACATAATTTTTTAAATAAAAAGGGAATGCATTCACTTGTTCGTACGCCTATGACATTATTTGGTAGAATTGTGTGAAGCAGATTTATAACTGAAAGGAGAATAAAAACGATTTAATTGAAACGAGTAGCGAAGCTTTATGTACCTAGAAAACCTTATCACGCTGCATGCTGTATCATTCGTATATAAAAGACACTAGAGATTCCTGTAGGGCACGTCATTAATACAAATTATGGTCGAAAACAGGAAAAGGTCATGGTATTCTCGTATGATTGATAGCAACGAAAATGCTTTTAGGAGTGTTATAGTGACACATATTGAGGTACACTCGTTTGTCACCTGTGAATCTACGTGGCAAATCGAAATACAAATTTTATATTTATTAAAATTGTAAATTCTTTAGAGAAAAGTAAAATAATGTAGGGAGAACTATTTAAATATTCTGGGTTACAATGGAAGCTTGTTAGGGCAGTCACAGAAAGTATGTACCCCTTTTTGACGCATTTTGTATTCGATCTTCATTTAATTTTTTCTCTATTTGAAGTTTCACAAAGCAGTAGGAACAATTTCTATGTATTAACCACATTTTCGACCACTCTTGTAGCTAAAATATGTGTCGCAACACTACTTTCCGAACGTAATGCAGAAGAGGGACATGGAGTTTTGAAGACAAGTTTCAGACCTTCCGGTTCTCTCTGAGTATCGGGTTTGGAATTTATACTAAGATGCAATTTTATGGAAGACCCACGCATTAACAATTGATTTATAAGTTTCCTGAGCTCTTTGGAAACTGATAGATCAATTCGAAATTGTTTTTATTTCATGTAATAACCGCAAACAGATTTTCTGCAATCCTTTCGCGTTTCCTGATCCCCTTTTCCTTTGTTACTTCTCCACTGTCAGGCGTAAAACTACCAGGGCCGTCATACACTTTAACGTGACTTAGGACATAAATATACAAACATTTTCTCTGAAGCCTTGAATTTCCATTAGAATTTCACAGAAAATTTGAATGGCCCCTTAAAATAGAAAAATGTTCAAAATTACTGATCACGTCAAAAAGTCGAAATATTTATGCACCAGGGGCGTTATACGTGTTCTAATGATCAAAAGGGGACTAAAATTTGACATTTCCATTGTAATAGTCCCTGTAAATTTAATAGTTAAATGTAAAATTGCCGGTCTGAAGAAATAAATCAACCAATAAAACTTTAGTCTGTTTTGAGCCGATGTAATGCCATACTGGAAAACTTCCAATTTTGCCCACATCGAAGGTGGGCCATTGAATACTTTTTCCAGAGCTCGGATTTTAAACACAGTCACAGCATGAAACATTGTCTTCCGAAGATTTTTAAAAGATCGATTTGAAAATATTTTTAATTTGCGTGAGCGACAACCCAAAGTTATGCAATTTTGTTTCAACGAAGATTAGGACTCTTTTTTAGTATACATTTTTTGAGAATTTGTTATCAACGTCTGATTTTTTTCAATTATGTGGAAAGGGCAGACGTTGCAATTCAAAAATCCATAGAATTATTTATCGTCTTCGCAGACATGAGTGACCTCAAAGTGTCAGAAAGTCTAGAGTGGTTCGAAATACACAAATTTGTCGTTATAAAATTTGAACATATGAAGTGCGAGTTAGATAATTGTGATTAAAGAGGTAAGTATTTTGTGGTCTTAGTCCTACATAAACGAGTGTAAAGTGAGAATATTGTTTTGAATGCAGTTAGAACTGTAACGAGATTTCTTGTGTTGATAGTACTAGTTCTTAAAGTAATTTGCTAGCAAGCATTTTTAACACAATGCAAAGGTGATGCAATAACGGAAATCATGTTTAGTAGTGACTCTATTTGCTATGCACAAAGGACCATTTGAGCTGTAAGTGCAATCAGTCCTTCACAGCGTTCTTGACCTAGCTCTTAAAACACAATATTGATCTTTTTGTCAGCAGCACGTGATATTGCGTGAGGAGAGAGGTTGAATTTTTTAAATTCATTTGTGGTAGGATGAGGTTGTGTTGGTACACATATCACTGCATATATTATTGCTTAATTTATTGAGTGTTAATATAATCTCTTTTCCTTAAAAAATTGAAATTTTAATGATGTGTTTAAAGCCTTATGTATGTCGATGATGTAGTGATACGTTTTAAAGCCTTATGTATGTTGATGATGTAATGATATGTTTTAAAGCCTTTGTTCCTTATAATGAGTGACAAAATTATAAATTTGTTTTCAAATTATTCTTAAATACATATACGTGATGATTTTTTTGTATTTGACTAACCGTCTTAAACATTGATGTTTATAAACTGAATAATTGTTTGATATCTATCACGTGGTATTTTTAATGCTCTAGAAAGTATGCGTTCTCACCGACTTCCCGTTTCTCGCGATGTACTGCGATGTTACATTCGTACATATGTTTTGTTCAGGCGGTGGACGATGATTTTGTGATGCTCTAAAGCAATTTAGCTTCCCCAAAGATTGCATCACTCTGCGAAAAATACTGCATTCTTCTGGCTGCCGTATGGGACGGGGTGCCAGCTGACAATGCCTTGAAGTGTCAGATCAGGGAGTGCAGTTGGAAGTTAGGGATGAATTTCACGAGGCATTTAGTATGCTTTGATATCGTCACTAAAATATGATGTAAAATTTTATTCGAATATTATCAAAAATGATATGAGAAACTTAACATAAACTATTTGATTGACTAATTCAACGTGAGATTATGCTTGTCGAAGGAAAACGGACAACTTAGATCTCCGAAAATCAAAGTGCTCTATCCATTTTACACCCGCTTTCAACAAACAAGCAATTCACTAATGCTTAGACCAAAACATTCCAAAAAATGTACAATTTACTTTAATTTAATATTTCATGGGTACCTTACTTGCATTCTAACAATATAAATACGTACATTGATTTAGTGTGAACATTTTCCCTTGTCAGTATGACCAAAAATATACGTAGGTGGTTCCATTAGTTTTCGGCCTAACCAAGATGTCGCTCATCAATAAGAAAACCTTCTGTGAATTTCATAGTTATATCTTTAATTTTTGTAATGGTACAAATTTTCAGCCGACATTTTACTCAATTTTGTGGAGAGCGTTTTGTTGAGTTGGATGCTTGTGTTTGGAATCTTATGGTATTTAGCATCTTCACGACAACGCCGCTGTGCTTCTCAGATTGCGAAGAATGTTGTGGACTGCGGCCTAATGGTATCGGACTTATCCCACAGCAGTCCAGGTTGGGCACCCTGAGTCATCTACCATTTATCAAAACTGAAGAAAAACCTTTGGGGAAGAGAAGTTTCCGACGAGTGTGAAGTGAAAGGCAATTCTTTTTACCATTTTGCGAACAAAAATTCCGAGTATTTTTTCAAATACTTATAAGTGTCAATATACAGATGTGAAAAGTTGGTTTGAGTAAATTATTAAGTTGAAAAGTTGCGTATTTTTTTATTTCTATTGAAAACAGAAGTTAGTGAGGCCAGAAGCTAATGGAACCTACTACGTAGGCAGAGCACAAGTAGTAGCACTAGAACGTAGGCCCATCACAAGTTAGCCAACGTTTGTGGAATGAATACAAATCTTATGCACATGATTATTACCGATCAAACCCCGATATGAGTTTCTTGAAATTAATATCAAAATAATATATCGAAAGACTGAACAGAGGGTAGTACCTGCAGTTATTGGGGCGCCGACTGTCATCGTCTTTGACGACGGGCCTCTCCACCGCCTCCATGTTCCCCGGGGTTCTCATGTGTCTGGGAACCAAAGGAAGGAATGGGAAAAGCGAGAGTTCTCACGTTAATTCTGGGAATTAACTGGATGACAATTAATTTTTTGAAATGGTCACTAGCCAAGTGGCTGTTTAAGGTTCCTTTACGCCACTTCCAGAAAGGTAGATAAATATTGCCAACGTCCGAAAAGTTTATATTCAAGAATCTTCTAGATATCATGTTTGGTTGTGACCAGAAGGACCCGATTGTAGGCTAAAGTTACAAAATGAAACAAATTTGTGAATCAATCAATATATCAAGCATCCAATAAATCAAATTCGTGAACTAATTTAGAGGAATCTTGTAATTTTTTCCGGAAAGCTTTTCGGGAAACACATTAAACGAAATGTCAAAGCACTAGAGCAGTATGAGAAGTCTCATCTGAAGTAAAAACTTCTTGAAGTAAATAAAGAAATCATTAATTTTATGTAAGAAACATAATTTGAAAATATTATTTGTCAGTTTATTTTACAGAGAAATTGTAAAATAAAAATAAATAATTTCTAAGATACCGTGCGAGTTTTGCAATGATAATTCGGTCAAATAGTTAATTAGAAGTTCAGTTTTTGGAACTCTTTTCTAAACAACTAAAACATGTTGAGCTTTTGCTTCGCGTTGTAGATCATTACGTGATATCATTTTTCTTTGGTACTGTGTTATTGGGAATTAAATGTTGTGCATGTTCAATGATATCAAGAGGCTAATTTTAAAAAAAACATTGTGTTTGTGAAGAGATCGACGGACACAATAATTGGGGAATTAACGGAGATTTTATTTTAAATGCGTACTTACAGTTTGTGAAGAGTACGATGATTATTATAATAAATGTATCAGCCTGTGTCAAGCATGTTATTCGACATGAAACTTATTATCTACGCATGAAGATTATCATTGCATATTGTTTGATTTTCAATTATGTGTCTGATCTTATATATTGTATTCAAATATCGTTACCTTAATTTCTTTTCAGGTATTTAGCATGCCCGTAGAAGTTTGGTGTGTTTTAGCCCAATATTGGTGTGTATGACACATAATTGTACTACTTAAATTATTGTATCTGTATGCACGAAGCGAACAAGGGAGAAACATGTTGCAATTAAAATTGCAAAGCCGTAATTCTGGTTTTTATGATACCATGGTGACAAAATTCTTTGTTGGTTAGAAATTTTATGAAAATTGTAACAATGTCTAAGAATCTTGGGCATTGTCTAATTGGGTAAATATCAACAAGGAAAATACTTTTCTCAAGGTAGATTTGCATTGCACTAGGTACATTCTATCCTTAATTGGGAAACTTATTCTTTAGAGCTACTGTAAAAGTGATATCATTTTATTAAAATCAATCATTTACATCTGTATTAAAAATGAGGGAGTTATTGAAATGAGAATCTTAATTTTCTATTCTACGGCAATTCCAAATAATTTTGTTTGTATTATTTGCGTTCTTCAAATTTTGGCGATCTGGTTCAGGGAGTATTTGAATTTTGAAAAGGTCTTTGTTAAAGTTATTTGGTTCAGACGCCCTGGGTCCGCCAATCTGAAAACCATTGTAATAACATAGCAGGGTAAGTGAGGGTTCTTAAGGGAAGCAAGGAACTCGATATTTTGTGCTTTGCAGAATGTTTAAAATTATTAAATAATAGATTATTAACTCGCACTAATTCACCAATGGCAACTATGGCTATCAATTCACAAATGGACAATGTGTGGCTTATGAGTTTAGCATTTCGACCAGTAGGCGGCAACTAAAAGATGCCTAGATGATACAGCGACTGTCACGTCTCGGAAGAACTAGGCTTTTGCATGATTTTTCTGCGAGGAAAGAACCTCTGTTTTTGCCCCAACAATACCCCAATAAATTGCCCTTTTTGCCATTTGCCTCCCAATAAATTGTTGTAAGTAGTGGTAATTAAGTGAGATTTTACAGCTGCTGGCGTGTCTTAGTGTCTAATCTCTATTTCATTTCAATGATTCTAATATTCATCCTATAACCCTCTAGTTATCATATTACTCTATCTTGCTTCTCCCATTTCCGTCTAAATCTTTCTCTTTACATTCTTTGCTTATATAACCTACTGACATATACTTGTATTATTTGACATGGCCTGGCTAACCTTCTTAAATGCCTATGCCACGTTAGTTTTTCTGTTCGTAATTTTTAAGGGCTAAGTTTCAAGTTTCATTATGTCTTTAATTGTTTTATTTTAAATGATATCTTTTCTGAAATCTTAAAAATATCTTATCCAATATTACATTTCTGTGTATCGAATTCTGAACTTTTTTGCATTCACAGTCCATGACTCAGCTCCTTGAGTGAATAGGCTTTCGACTATTTGTTAATATGTCACTTATGTGATCATTTTTATGTCAGAATCCCATGCCAATTGATGTCATTTCCTAATAACCTGCTTTGATTATCTTATTATCTATTACGCTGTAACGATCATCATTCATTATTGAAAATTCCAGATATTTGAATTATTTAAAATATTTAGCTCTATTTCTTTATGTTATCAAGTCCTAACCATTTCTTCCAACTATCATATATTTGGTTTTCGTTTATTGTTATTACTATTATTTTAAATAACTATACCACACATATATCGACTAATATTTAATTATTGCCTAACACAACACTTCAGCTGAGACCGCGGCGCGTACGTTTAGTCCTGGCGACGGAGGCTGCAGTGGGAGAAGCGGGCGGGAAAGGCCCCGCTCTGCCTGCGCATGCGCTAGGTCGATAATGCGCAACCCGCAACCCTTGCCGACCCTTACCCTTTGCCCTTCGTCCTTGTTCCGTGCTCCCTTCCTTGTGTTCCCTTAGACCTCTGTTTCGTATGGGTACCTCTCCGCATTGATGCCCTGTCGCTTCTCTAGCTTCCGGTTTAATGGTCGACCTACGAGTAACCTCTTGACCCTTTAAATGAGCATACTTTCCTAGTGGCGCGGGGTATCCTAAAATCGAAAGCGCTATGAAAATATTAGTTCGCTACAATACGTTCAGTATGGACTGGAACAAAAGTGGAGATGAATAACGTTAGTGGTTAATGTGGCTATGTAGCTTGAAAACAATTTGATTTCTTTTATTCAAAATAAGCTATTCCTTAAAAAAACTGCAAATAATGACCAGCAAATTTTCATTTTCCTCTCCTGAAACGAATACGTTGATTCAGATAACTATTAAACTATTGAAAACATCCAATTCTTTCACAAATGTTCAGTCATCATTCCTAGCTTGCACATTCTACGGTTAAGGAATACTATTTATTTTGGCCAATTCAAACTAAGAATTTGATGCATTACCTTAGTGACATGATTATTAAGGAAATCATTACAGGCTCCTACGTACTCCCACAAAACTTCTCTCTAATACTCCTCTAAATGTTTCTTCAAGTGTCCTCGCAAACCTACCCTCAAATGTTCCAGAAAATGCTCCCCCAAATCATATTCACATGTTAACCGAATTTTACCGCATTTATTAATTTGAATATTTAACCTGACATTTAAATATTTAATTGAAGATGGTTTTTATTACGAAATAATGTTATAGACTTTACAGCGGCTTGTGGTGCAGTGCATTCCCAGCCGTTTAAAAAGGAAAATTCTAAATAGTTAGATTTCCCCAAAGAGCTAAAACGTCCCAAAATATAATAGAAAAATCATAAAGAGAACTTTTTAATAATTGTTTTAAAAGTAAACATTGATTCATTCTGAGCCTAATTTTACCAGCAGCGTTTTAGGCAATCCGTACAAAGGAGCGACGAAACTATAAAAAAAGTAATAGAAGGTCCAAAAAGTCTCATTTTGTAGACAACACAATAGAAAACAGAAGGTGGAGGGACCCCAAAAATTAGTTTTAAAGCTCAAGGAAGCATCGTTTCCGAGGTATGCACGATAGTGAAGTGTGTTACGGCGAAATAGGTTTAGCGGATTGCATGTATGCTTCCCTAACCCACACTAATACGCCCGCGGGGTTTTGTGCCCGTGGTTTCTTATAAAAGTGAATAATCCGTCGCATTTCCTTCACTTCTTATATATAGAGGAATATGAGAAATAACTCAGGAACTATTGTTTTTATAACAAGGCAAAACATTTTTTCTATATTTTGAAGCTTTTTATGCAAAGTGCCGAAGCTTTCAAACAATTCCCAGCGTATGAAAGTGACTACTGGTACGCGCAGGCCGACGACGTCGTGGAAATCGAGTTATCCTGAAGAGCGCGGGGCGCCTTCTGCGAGCGTCCTACGCAGAGAAGCACTGTGGGTCGAAATGCTCTGAAAAGAGTGACACACAGTTTCTGCGGTCGCCAGCATATATTTCAGATTACAATTAGAATACACCGCGCTGGAAGCGACAATAATGATAGTCTTACCATTCGACTGTAGCAGTGATTGGTTAGGAATTTTCTTCATGTGTTTAAAAAAAAATTACGATGAGGTTGTGGCACAGGATCGAATTTGTAGGTCGACTGATCTGTTTAGTGATTTCCTTGATCTCTTCTAGGCGAATTCAGAAGCAGGGTGCTATACAACTGTTGATTGATAGTTGTTTCCGGGCACGTCTACTGCTAAGGTTATTAGTCCCGTAAATGAAGTGCATTTTTATCGCGGGTGGTGGCGGTGATCTTTTACTGCAGGATGGTAAGATCCGGCGCCAACCCACACGTCGACTTGCGGGGTTTCCCCACACAGGTATCTACCACCAGCGAGGCACCGTAACAGCTCTAAGTTTCCGAGCGGTCTCCTGTCATGTGTGGTAGTGTAGTGCATGTGGGTGTGTGTCTGTGTAAATAAGGGATGAGGAAAAGACAAGGAAGAGGAAGGAAAGATCGCGTGCGCTCCGTGGCCTGTTTGCTTGGGTATTTGCCTGGTGCTGATTGAGAAACCACGGGAAATTATCAATCAGAACAGCCGGCCGCTAGAATTCTCCTTCGGCTGAATTCGACCTAGCAATTTAACTGACGTGTAAAATTCTATACAACGGGTTACGGGGCGCACATGGATGTTTTCTCATCATCACTATTATCATTATCCGATTTTCTTCTGTAAGTCGAAGGGAGGCGCTTTGGGACGGAAGAATCCATTCTAACCACACCTCTATAACTACAATACGCTGACAGTGAGACCCCTCGGATTGTGCAACTGCGCAGGACAAACTCTAGGAAGGAAAGAAAAGACACTTTCAACATGGATTCGTAGGCTTCCGTTGTCGAAGTCTTTCGATACTTGGCTGTCCGGAATGAGTCGCGTCCCAGACGGTCGAGAAGACGTTTTGGACTTCATGTTGTGGCCTTCTTCAGTGCTTCACTGAGGCATCAATGGTATTCCCTCTTTAGTACAGCTCAGCCACAACATGATGGCAGACACGTCCGTTCGACCGAGACGCGGCTCCTGCCGGTCAATAAAGTATTATTTTCAACATACAATAAAATATTTAAAAAATTGAATTTTCTCCAGATATGTGCCCGAGGGGTAGCGTTTTGGAAGAGGTCCCCAAAAAATCGAGGTCGACATTTTGGTGGTAAACTCCATTTTGAAAGCCCCTGATTTCAAATGTCAAATAAAGGTCTTCTTCATTACGTAGCCTAATATATATCTATATTAAAATATACTAAAAATACCGCAAATATTTCCAAACTGTATTCTAAATTTTCAGTTTTCGAAACTCTTGAAATTTTTTTACACTCAAAAACGTTAGAATAATTCCAATTTGAACGATCACTTGTAAGAAATTTAATCAGCTTTTGAACAAAAAACATACTGGTTAGATGAATAAAACACTCATTATCATAATTTTCCATACAAAATAAGGGTGTTTTCGAGGTGGCAGATTGTTTGGTCACGACTATTCGACCTCTTGTGGCCCAGTGTGGGGCGACGCAGGCCCAGGAATTCCTCGCGAAGAACCCGAGGCGGCGGTGCGAGAAGGACCCCATTCAATTCCGCAAGATCGCAATACAAAGGCGGAGACTCTTGCTTGCCTCCCGGACTCCTTTATATCCCCTCGGCTCGACCAACCTGCGCCTCTCTCCGTGAAAGACGCCCTGATATCTTGGCAAACTTTCAAGGCTCTCACTTGAAAGAGCGTGGCGCGCCCGCATTTCAAACTTTGCATATAACAAGCTTCGAATTGAAATGATCGAACGCTTATGCGTCGAGCGTGAAGATGAAAAGTTGTTTGCAATGGGAGAAAATGCTTTGGAATTTTCACGGAAAACACTGTTTGGCGAAGAAAGAATTTTACTTCTGCAGAATCCTAAAATATGGAAATGTTCCGTACGTGAAAAGCTAAGTAGTATTTCAAAATATTATTTGATGTAATGTTTCCAGATTTGTTAATGATACATTTTGAAATAATGTTCATTAGAATAGTTCGATGCGTTGCCTTCGAAATGGTTAACTAGTATGGCATTGGTATTAAATGAAGTGGAGTTATTATAATCCTCCTATAGTAAAATATGTAAACTGTGATCAACAAGATAACTAACATGCATGTTTTAAAAATAGGGTTTATGGGTGGAAAAAGGTACTAAAAGTTGGATATTATTTCTATTTTGAGTCAAACACGATTGAAAGGACAATGTAATATATTGCGCCAATAGAAATCTGAGAGCGTATAAATATATGTTATAATAAATAATATAATAAATAATATTATAAACAATATATAAATGTTCAATATACAAGTTGCTTTGTACACTATTTTTTCCTAGGAATTACATGTTCACCATATTCTTATATGATCATGGGTTTAGTCGATAGTACTACTGCTGAGTTTTGTTCAGAGCCGCTGTCTCTGCAGTGACTCTGATGAGTAGTGTCGTGTCCTGCTGGTGACGGATTTTCGACACTAGCTTGTATGCCAGGTCGAATTCAGTCGCTGTCTGGAGAAGAATTCTAGCCGGCAGTTGTTATGATCGGTAGTTTTGCATGGTTTTTCCGATCGATACCAGGCGGATTTCGGAGCAGAACCCCAAAAAACGGGCCACGGAGCGAGAGTGATCTTTCGTTCTCCTTCCTCTCCACTTCCTCACGCAACGTTTACAATTACATCTATCACACACGTCAGGAGACCATTCGGGAGGTTAGGGCTTACCTAGTGGGGGGAGATTCTCTAGGGGGGTGATACCATAAACGGAAAACACCCGCAAGCCGCCATGTAGGTTGACACTAGGTCTCACCTAGCGGAGAAGAAACAACCGCCACAACGCGAAATAAAAAAAGTCACAAACGGGACTAATAACAACAGAAGTTGATGCACCACGAAACATCAATCAATCAACTCAGTGGCACTCGAACAACCATCTTCTGCCGCCTTCTCCACTTCCCTCTTTGGACATTAGAGGAAAGCTTGCGGTGCATTTGCACTCCCACTGCGGAGACGCCCCCGCGGGGGCTTTAAATCTCCGAAACAGCACAAACGAACAAACAAGTTTACTGGCTGAAAGTGAAACTTTATGGTGGGGAAGGGAGATCACTGCTGCGGAAATTAACGGGCTCTGGGGGATCACGCGGTTGAACCTGGCACTTGCCGCCGCCCACGCAGACCTCGCCTTACCTCGTTCTGCTTCCAATCTACCTCGCGCGGGCTCTAACCGGGCACGTTGCACGTTAAACTTCCGAGGCGTACGTGCTTTCCGTAAAAGAGCGCTGCAGAACCTCCCTTAATGGAAATGAAAATGGCGCACCTAGGTTCGGAAGAAGAATAGCAATTCTTGAGGGAAATGAAGTTTTACAAAGGAGGTCTGAAGAAATAAGCGGGAGAATATTGGAAGGTTCTCTGTGACCCAAGACTCTTTTGCAGGACCATTGTTCGCTTCACAGTAGCTTTGAAGCGATTGGAAAGCATTTAAATATCTCACAGAAAAGCGTTTTAATTGTTCAGGTACGAAGTAAGAATTACTTTGTGTGCGACCTTCAATAGTAGTTCAAATACAATGAAACTTTTCGATTTTTTAACAGTTAATTAAAATAAAAGTTGAAATTAATTCAAAATGCATTTCATTTCACTTTCTTTGGCGTATTGGGAAGTAATATACCTATTAGTTGAAATCAGACACATTGACATAAAATATTTTAGAATAATAAAGGCAAATAAATATATTTTCCTAATCTAAGTTTTTTTGAAGAGAATTTAAAATTGTAACAGAATTTACGGGAATGGAATAACAATATTCCAAATTCCCCATTTGTTCGTATATGTACGTATGTACCGAGTAATATTCATAGTACAGAGAAAGTTATCTAATGTTACGGTAAATAAATTTCGAGATTTGAAAGGAAATACAAGTTTTTGAATCTCTGACACCGAAAAAAGAGTTTTTATCAAAACGTCCGCCGGTCGTCTGTCTGTCCGTTTCTGACAACCACTAGCTCCTTAACCATACCTTTGATTTTTTTCCTAAATGGACATTTTTCGGTCGATTTGGCTCGAATCGAGGCGCTGCGATTCTGAAAAAAATGTACATGGGTACTTTACATGAAGCTCCCCGAACATTTTCAAAATTATCTCAAAAGTAGCTTCAAATTGTTTTTTTTTAGATTTTCTAGAGTAAAATGCACATATAAAATGGCAGATTTCACTGTTAACTTCGAATTTTCGAAAATGTCAAAACTTTTGTTTTTTGGCATCTACCTACAACGACAAAATTGAAAATAGTGATTATTCCTTCAAATGAAATACATTCTCCGTAGTAGGTTCTTTCAAGAAGGTCTTGGACTTTTGTTGAAAATTTTAAGTTTCATGCACAGTTTGCGTGCAATATGTGCAATATTAAAGAAATAACAAAAATATTTTTTTAAACCCGGCTCAAATTTTTTTTGTTTACATTTTTGGTAGTTATAGTACTAACTGTATTTTCTAAGATGACATAAACGCCATATAGCTGTATTCATTTGTTTCTTTCAAAAATTACAAATATTTAATTGTTGTGAATTGTCTCTCACATCGTTAATATGTACATCAGTAGCAATTACGAGTATTATGTTTATGAGTAAATATGCTTTAAATAATGTCACGTAAGGTATCTCGAAAACTTAACAGTTTTCTGAGAAAACCAGCTCAGATTTACGCATTTTAAGAAACGCTCAAACACCATTTTCTCAGTAATGGCTCCAAATTTTTTCTTCAAACTTCTCCAACGTTAATTACACTGTTTAATACGACAAAGTTCATTTTGGGGAACCCTTTTGTTTTTTCAAATTCCTTTTGTTTCTTGTATCGATTTTTTTGTAATATCTCTGTGCATATTTCCAGCGATTTGTAAATACTTTGTCATTTGTGAGTTAAAGTTGCTTTAAATGTCTTCTAAAAAAGCTTTTAAAAACTCAAAAATAGTTTGTGATAAAGAGCTTCGTTGGCATTTCTTTTCAGTACATTCCTAGAATACATTTAAATAAGGGACGTGCAATGATTAGATGGCCATGTTTGTACATCTATTACTAGGATTTAATGTACCTTCCATTGGAATTTATACGCCAAGGTAATAAGTGAACATGCTTGTTTCGGGTTGCATCGTTTCCAGCCTTGTGTGGAGGATCTGGGGCGGTGTTCGCCCACGCCGGCTGCGGCCGCCACTCAAAGGAAGCCGCCGAACTTCGCGGAGCGGGGGCGGCGGCTGAAGCGCTCATGGAGACGGAGTTGGTGGTGCGGACGAGAGGCGGACGCCTTGGCGGAGGAGAAGGCGACGGGGTGGCGGAGACTCGAGGGGCAGATGCTGACAAGTTAGCAGATGCGGTCGATGTAACAGATGAGGTCGAGTTGGCAGAGGCGGTCTAGGTGGAGGTGGTCTAGGTGGGAGAGTTGATCGAGACGGACGAGGCGGTCGAAGTGACAGGTGGTCAAGGTAGCAGAAGGAGTTCAGGTGACGGAGTCGATGGAGGTGGTGGAAGCGGTGGAGTTGGCAGAGGCGGTCGAGTTGGCAGAGAGGGTCTAGACGGCAGACGGCGGATGAGAAAGGAGAAGTAGCAGAGTTAGCAGATGCGAACAAGGTGTAACTCAGGGGCGTTGTAAGTGGTAGATGACGTCCATGTAGCAGATTAGGTCGAGGTGGCAGAGGCGGCCGAGTTGACAGTTGCGGACGAGATGGGAGAGGCGGCCTAGGTGGTGGTAGTCTACATGGCAGAAGTGGCTAAGGTGGCAGAAGCAGTTGAGATGGCGGAGGCGATCGAGGTGGCCGATTTGGCCTAGAGGGTGTAGATGGTAGATGAGAAGAGAGAAGTAGCAGAGTTTGCAGATGCGAACGAGTGGCAGAGTCGGTCAAGGTGGCAGAGGTGGTTGAGGCGGCAGGGGCGGTAGAAGTGACAGGTGGTCAAGGTGGCAGAAGCAGCTATGGTGGCGGAAGCGATCGAGGTGGCAGATGCGGTCGAGTTAGCAGAGGCGGCCGAGTTGGCAGAGGGGGGTTTAGGCGACAGAAGCGGAGTTTGGCTGTTGCGGCGGTGGAGATGTCAATGTCGGCAGAGAGGGTGGAGGGAGAATAACAGAGAGGTGACTGAGAGGTGGTGGAGGCGGGGAGAGGCAAGGGGGAATGGCAGAGTGGAGGCCGCGTGGGAGGCGGTCGAGAAGTGAGCCACCGCGTCCACACACGCGAGGAGGCCCCGAACCTGCATTACGCATCAGACATGCGCGCGCGGCCCTCCCGCGGCAACACAAGTAGGTGAAAGTTTCATCAAAGGATTCTTTGAAGAGGACAAGTCTTTTATGGAAGTACGGCACTTACGTTGTCGAATTTACTATTCATTAAAAAAACAACTTCACTCGCCCTTCAAGTTGCAATAAAACACTCCGAGGAAAGTATTGCAGAAAATATGGTTTAATTTATAAACGCATTGGCTTGTAAGTAGTCAACGAATTGATGAATTCGCATAATTCATGAACGTGAGCCTATTCTAAAAACACTGGTAATTCTGTTAATGGTTTATGTTGGAAATGAAGGATAAGTAAAGAGAGTAAGTCTGAATATTTATTTACTATAAGTATGGGTATCATAAAAAGAGATGAAGGCTAAATACTTCCCATCCTGAACTTAATTTTATTTAGGTCTTACACGATCTTAAAGTATTCCTCCCTCTCTCACACATAGTGCTAGTTTACTTCTGCTCATCCTATGATCTCTTCATCTCCTTCGCAGATTCCAAATACTAAAATGATCCAGAAGAATTACTTGTCCATGCCTCAGCATTATAGTATGTACCATATCAAGCGTCAAGACTTTATAGTTTACACTTGCACGAAAGTTTGGGGCTTTGAGGTAAGGTAGGAACCCATTCCATGCAGAAGATCCGTTGCATGAAAACCAGCCAAATTAGATTACATAATATTTTATTTATTTTCATTTTGCTACGCTTCATAATTGTAATTTATACTTCGAAATATCTCTCTCATTTTCAGCGAGTACTTGAAACTTAAACCTATCTTCTATCCCGAAGGGTACCTGTGGTTAGATGCAGCCTCGCGAGAACTTTCCAGGATCCCCTTCTCGCCCAACGCAGCAACTCCTCGTAAGCAGGCTACGCCACGCGTTAAGCACTGGCTAATTCTCGCGCATAATTCAGCAACGCAGCCCTGTTCCCCCTCGTCCCCTTCCTGATCCTTCCCCCATCTCAGTCCCCTCCGCCGTCCCCGCCACCCTCCTCCACTGCCATCCTCC